>JAOTRC010000039.1:20483600-20501969 GCA_027497675.1 Cyprinella lutrensis
ATTTCAAATGGCATTTAGAGGCTTTTGCATCTGAACTCTTCATATATATATATATATATATATATAATGGAAATCAAAATAGTTTTCTAGTTTTAAAATATAATTAATTCCTGCATGGCAAAGCTTTCAGCATCATTGTGATACTTCAGAAATCATTCTAATACGTTTGTTTGATGCTCAACAAACACTTCTCATTACCATCAATATTGAAAACAGTTGCTGAATGTTTTGTGGTTTTAAATCTAGATTAAAAGCACAATACATATTGTAAATATGCATCGCAACAGTTTGTATTTTAGTTTTACGTTGTAGATTTAATCGAATTACAGGTCCAAAAATGGCAGATTTTTCTTGCAAAACCATAATACTTTTATAGAATGAAAATACAAAGCACGAAGCAGTGATTGGGAGTGTAGGGGTGCAGGGGAACAAGAGGAAGAGACAGATGAAGGTTTCGGTGCCGGTGTGAGTCTGTGCCCTCTGTGTGTGTGGGAATGCCATTCAGGGTGATAACTCAACCCTGACAGCCCATGATGGAATTCATGATTGATGGGGCTCAATAGCTGCCAGTTCAATTTTCTCCTGTAATGAAAACAAGATTCACCTTTTTCTCCCTCTCTGCCTGCTAAAATCTATGTGAGAAACATGCCCGTCGACGCTTACGAGAGCCCGGTGTGGTCCGCTAATGTATTTTTCTATCTGTTTGTCTTTGTCTGTCTCCCTCTCTCCATCCATTGGGCAGAAGGTAATGAGTAGCTTGCTTGCAGCAGACGTGAAGACGGATTGTGGGAGTGAGTTGTTACTACTCTTTGATTGTTATCGTAACATGGCGCAGAGCCTTAAGGAATGTTCTGCAAATGTTCACGCCATATCTCAGTTTAACTCTCTACTTTCTCGACTCGGTGTGATATACAAGCACCGGGCTGTACCTCCTCCTCGCTCGTTTGATTGAATAAGTGTAAATAAACATTTCTCAGAGCTCCTCCGCATGGTTTTACATCCCCTCCCCCAGATGTAAAAATGTCGAGAAGGAGCTCCTGGAAAGGTACCAGAAAGCGTCTGCAAAATTAATGATCGTATTGGATTTTGCTTCTGTATTTTACCTTGGTGAAATGTTAATATTGGCCTCTTGGTGTTCGATGGAATAAATATTCTTTCTTAATAGACCAAAAAAATTGTTTTCCAATTTACAAACATAAACTTTATTCATGACTGGAAAGAAACACTGTGAATCATGTAACTCCATGGCTCTTCGTGTTAAAAACGTCACATTCCAACTAACAGGGTGGACCTTGTGCATGAACGATCTGCGGTCTGGACTAGCTCAGTCGTTAACTTGCCATGCCGAGACTTTACTGCCATATTTTCTTAGAGATCTTTCATTTTGACTAATTTTGTCTGACTCTCCACACCTCGTTAAAGCATTGTTAAAGAGGAAAAACATAAGCAGAACTATGAGAGGTTTAAGAGCATCTATCCTCGATAAAGTTAAAACTCTACACAAAAAGTTTTTCTTTTCTCTGCGGTTTGAAACTGTGACTGGCAAATGTATATGAGATACAGTATATTGGCGCCTGGGAGCAGTGAAATGTTAGACATTTTACATAAAATGTTGGTTATGAGGGAGGCTGATTTATTGAAAACGACCAGAGGAATAATGCATTTTATGCCAGATATAATGATGGTGAATAAAATAGCACCACAACAGCAAAGTAAACTTCTTTGGTGCGTTTTTTATTGTCTACAATCCAGAAAACACAATCAGATTATGCAATAATTTGTAATGCACCTTGAAGGTACTGTACGCTAGTCCAAAACTGGCTGATATTGATCCAAACACAACTTTGGCAGAATAATGAAGAAAAAAAAAGAGAAATGATGGATGACTACAACAGGGGTAATTTTAAACGTATATCTTGAAAATGGAATTGCAGTAAGTCAATGAATAAAAGGCCGTTTGAACGTTTCACAAAAGACGTCTTGTAACCCTGCAAACACAGAGCAAAATAGAAAATGCTTGTATGTCAGACTGTGACCTTGACCTCGAGTCTCTCAGGAAGACCTTATAGCTCCATTTTCACGAAGCTAAACGTGTAAACACCAAACAGATGTGGCTGGATGACAGGTCTCTGAAAAATGCCCAGTGATCTGTGTGCGATGGCAGAGATCAGATCATTTTTGGCCCGCTGTGATAGAATACGATGGACTGTGGAAAAGTGGAAAGGGCTGCTATTGATCTGCGAGAGAGAGCGAGAAGAAAAAGAGAGATTTCATGGAGCAGTAGATGAAGGGGAAAGATAGAGTTTGAGTGAAGGTAAATCTGCTCTTGTCTTCTTGTGCTGTATCTCTGTATCACAGCCCATGCTCACCTCCATTGCTACTTGTCACTTCCATTTGTCATGGCATTGTGTTGCGCATTTTTCTCTGCCAGTGTGAATTACGCTCTTCAAACTGTACTGTAAGCACATTAACTGGCATGCACAGTCATTTTATAAAGCTGGTGTGCATTAGTGGAAATATTTCAAGCTCTTCAACACTCATTCACACAGATTTAATAATTTCTTAATCAGTCTTTTGTGGGACAGTTTCCATTAAATGGCAATTCAGGCACTTTATAGCACTCATACTCTATGTAAAACCCTTACCTATGTGTGTATTTGTTCTACACAATTATGCCCTTCCCCCTCTTAGCAACGAAAATGAAAGCTCACTGAAGCTCATTGCATTTTATTTTGTGGAGTCTACTTGCCCTGAACCCTAGTGACCCCTTCCTTCACCCGCTAACCGCAGCCGTGTGTCAGTCGGATTTAACTTTTCTCATTATCATCTAGAATTATCATTCCACCGGTCTCCTGAGTATCCGTTGACCTTCTTTTTTTTCCTTGTGAGGACTAACTACTAGCAGTCCTTTACTGTGGTGATGACCACCAGTAATTCGGTTTGATTCAATGCATCTTGCCATATATAATGGCAAGATATTATATCTTGTTATGACATGAAAATAATTATTGGTTTATTGTATCAGCCAGAGTTTGAATATGGTGATTAGGCTTAAAACATGTACCTACACATGGTGTTAGACAAACATGTTAGTAATTTAGCAAGATATTAGCCACTCTCACACATCCCGCCTTTTAACAGCACTTTTTTATGTTGAGAGGTCCAATTGTCAACATTCCAGTAAATCCTCTGACTTAAGAAGTTGTAACTGCCAGAGAAGTCCTGTTTTTATGCTTTGAGTGAACAAAACTTACGAGTTATTAATGGTTTAAATAGGTTAATTTAGCTGTAAGCAGGGTTGTAAGCCTGTGATGCTCATGATTATGACATTTTGGAAAGAAATGTTACCAATTGGGAATCTGAAATTAAGATGACATTAGTCAACAGATTACTGGAGCACTAAAGGGTTCTTTCGCTATCCTGCTATATTTCCAGCGCAGCTGTTTAAAGGTAATTTCCTGCAATTGACATCACAGAGTTTTAATGGAGTTTTGCTGCTGATGTGTGAATGGTAGCAATATAGATAAAAGATGAAAAGCAATTGCATGTGAAAATAGCATGTGGTGCATTTAGGGGAAAAGTTACATGCCAGTATTACAGCAATTTAAAAGGTTTCATGTGTGAAAGTGGCAACAGGAAAAAGCAAGACATTCACATGCAAGACATTTACAGTCACAAATACATTACCTTGTAACACGTTTGCTTGGACAAGCAACAATTGTGAACAAAAACATGTCCTGTGTGAACAATAACTGTTAATGTTTTGGTGGTAAATATGCATACATTCTAAATATTATTCAAATTTTTCTTTTATTATGGAGGATTTACTGTAAAGTTATGTGGATTGGTTAACTCAATTAGCCTACAATTCTTTCCAGTCTCATTTGGGCAACCTTACCTGGTGTAGAATAAACTGGAGTAAATGCTGTTGTTTTCAAATTTTCGGCTTTAACCAAAATCCCCAAATCATGTTATTCTGAAATGTATCAGATTCTGATTTTAATGTTGAATAAAAACAGTTAAAATGAGAGGGGGAAAGCACAGAAAAGTAGACACCTCATAACGATGTTGCAAGAGCCATTTTAGTTCCATCAACAAAACAATTTAGTAGCCTAGTAAGAGACCTTATGTAGCCCACCCCTTTTCAGCGCTATACGCTTGTTGGGTTCTGTGTTTGTATTTCCACCGTATGAAGGTAAGGGCCACGTTTACACAAAGCTGGATATTTAGCAAAACAAATTCTATTTCCCCCTCTCCATTTTCAAAAATAACATCGTTTACACACCCGCATAAATACGCCGTCGAGCGTCATCATATCTATGCCAAACCTATGGGCGGCAGTGTAGGGAGAAGGCTAAAGCCATGCAAGCCAATCAGAATCCTCAGAATCGACAAGAGAGAACCTAAAACGCCGTTTCTCCCAGTTTACACGACAACACAAGACCGGCGTTTTCAGAAATCTCCACTTTGGCCGGAGTTTTTAGAAATGATCGTTTACAGTGATAAAAACTGTTTTCGTGTAAATGAGAGGGCAAAATGCAGAGAAATATCTGCGTTTTCCCATCGTGTAAACGGGGCCAAGATCTTATGGAACTTACCATCCCCTTGAAAACTTTTTGCTCTACCGACATTTGTTATGACATCTGCTCCAAACATCACAATGCTCATGATATCCTTCATTTACTGTACATAAGTAAATGACCAGCTAATTACTCTTTGAAAGTGATACCATAGATAGAAATATACAGATCTACAGCAAAAACTGAAGTTTAAAAACAAAATTTAATATGGCCGCGCACTTGTTTCTCTGGCACGATCAATAGAAGCATACTTTTGCCGCAGATTAATGAGAAAAATTATGTGTTGATCTGTCAAAACAGTAGCGCGGCTTTGGACAGACGTGGTGAAACTGAGGCAAAACAACTGCACTTAGGAGTGAAACTCAAACCTCTCTGGCTAACCTACCCACATGCCTCTGTGTGCCAGTGGCTTTCTATGAAATCTCAGGCCCCCCCTTTTCTTCCCAAACAAAGCCAGCACTTGTTCATCTGCTTGATCAGTGAGGTAAAGTAGTGGGCTAGCTACACGCTTCAACACTAGGACCTGCAGGCATCCTGGAGATTGGGTTTCATTGTCATTGTTCTTTATTGCCATCGCAGGCTGCGTGCACACTGGAATGAGAAGCAGAGGTATGCTCAATTAATTTGTTTCTGAGCAAAAAAAAAAAAAAAAAAAAAAAAAAATCGCTTTCATTCCTCAACGCTTGGCTGGTAAATGGCCTGAGAACTTCCACCAAGCTGTTTTGAAAGGGTTTTTAGTCTTAATTACCTCTCTCATTAGTTCAGACTTTTTAGAAGTAAAAAATGCTGTTTATTAATATCCTGGTGCTTAAAGGGATAGTTCACCCAAAAATGTAATTCATTGTTCACTTCAAACTCATTCAACTTTCTTCCATGGAAAGATGTCAGGGTCAGTAAATGATGATTACATTTTTATTTTTGGGTGAACTATACCTTTAAGAGAGATGAAAACTTTCCTTTTTTTTACAAATGCTTTCAGACATGGGTTAGAGTTCGCTAGAGTGACGCGTTCGCTATTCTCTGTACTGCACCAGACCGCAATATTTGTGCTCTGAGGCATGAAATCTCAGTGCTAAGTGCTTTATGGCTAACACCTAGAAATAGAGCATGGTTCAGCGCAAGCGGCGTAGATTTTCATTGCAGCATGTGCACAGGAACACGCTGGAAGTGGAGGCTCGGAGCAGGTGCTGGGGCTCTGTGAAGATCACTGCTGTGGGCATATGCCTGTAACAAGACCTCCTCTCGGGGAGCAAGAGAAGCCCATGGGAGTCTGTGACGGAAGAGATGTATATTTTTTCAAGTCGAACTACAGAGAGGCAGTAAACAAAGCCAGGGATTTGGGGGGATCCAAAAGAGGTTTTTCTCTCCTGCTTGAATTGGATCCCATTCCACATGAGCACCTATTCGCTTTCCATTTCACTTTCTTTCTCTATCTCTCTCTGTTCCTATCCGGTCCCCAAAGGAATTGGTTCCGGTATTTATTTACCTCTGTGATGAATGGAGAGAAGGTGGAGCCATGCTCACATGTTAAGGATTTCTTTAGCTTCATTCTGCTGAAAGAGTCACTGTTTTGTGGGATGCTGGTGGGCCAAAGTCAGAGTTGGAAACATCTTGACATTTTTTAGTTTTTTTTTTCTCACAAATTTTGCATGTATGTACGTTTATCTAGTAATTGTGCAGTTAATTCTCATGTATTTTCAGAAAATGCTTTAATATTTTCATTCTTACCAAATTTGTCACCACTGAAACAAAATATTAAATCATATATTAAGAAGACTAATAATGACCTATTGATATTTTGTTTACTACCTTATAAATATATATATTTTCCTATTTAAAAATAATTTAAATAAAATATTTTGAGTGTAATTTATTAAATGTGCATTTTGAACCTTATTTTTCATTGTAGAAGGCATGAAGTTTACTTACTGATTAAGTAAACGATGAAGTTAAGTATTAAATGATGAAGTTAAGTACTACTGATGAAGTTAAGTATTAAAAGTCTATCATAACATCATAACATCTCAGTTGATAATTCAATATACTTTATTTTTGACAAAACATGTTACGGTAGTGACTGCACATTTTTGATAGTGACAGTAATGTTTTGGTAGTGACCACAATACTATATTTGCCATGTCTGAATTTGACTGTCCACATTTTATGTTAGACTGTCCACATTTTATGTTACTATAAATAAATAACTACGATGCACACATGCCGTCAAGTACATATAGCAGACACACATCTGACTCCACATTCAGATAAATCTGCAGAACCACTGAACAATTCTGTAGAATGGCCCTGGTATGCATCGATGAGACTGCAGTGTATCAAAGACAAACCAAACACTCAATAGTGTTTGAAAAAAAAAAAAAAGTTCCCACAGTCGAGTCATTTCAAGCTAAACTGTTTACTCCTAATCATACACACACACCACACGTGAAATGAGAAATATTCACTCAGGCAGTTAAGTAGAAGGGCTTGATGTGGGACCACAGCTGACACTGCCATCCATCTCAACGTGGAACAATGGTGGTGAAGAGCCTGTGTGAAACAGAGAGAAACTCCTCCTCACACCTGCCAGTGAGCTGTAAACACAGACTGAATGTGTGGATGTTTCTTTAGCTACAGCTGATAGACTGATACCTCACTGTTGTTCTCCTCTCGTCTCCTCTTCTCTTCTGAAATGTAGTGTTTAAGGATCTGTAAAACAGTTTCATATTGAAAAAAAAAGCCACTCTACCGCTAAAAATGTTACCAAACATTGTTCTCACCAAAATCTCACCAAAGCTGCGTTTATTTGTAATATTGTGAAATATAACAATTTTATATTAGTATAAACAGTGATAAATTCAGCAGCCATTTCTTAGTCTGTGTCACATGATCCTTCAGAAATCATTCTAATTGGCTGATCATTGTGCTCATTCGTCTTGACTCATTCCATTTAGTCTCTTCATGACTTTTCTTCTCTGCTTCATCTCATCTTTGCTCCATCATGTCTAATCTCTTCTCATTTCTCCACATCTCATTGCGTTGTGCCTTCTATTCTCACATCATTTTGCTTCTCTTCTTGTTTTTCTTGCCTCGTCTCGTTTCCTGTCTTCTCTTCTCTAACTCCTCTCCTTATTTCCCCCCTGTTCTTTCTTCTCATTTCTCCACATCTCTCCTCTACTCATCTAATTTTTTATTCATCTCATCTCGTCCAGTCATCTCCATGTCTCTTCATCCACTTGTAAAACACTCCAGTTCATCTCCACTTTCCTTCTGTTTGCATGTTCAGAATATTCATCTCATTACACCATCTATCTTGGTAAACCTGCTCTAGTTTATAGTTTACGAGGACATTCATCTAAATGTAATTCTGAAATGCACTTTTTATAGAGAAGAGAAGTACGCCATCTCAAGGACACCACCTGTCACTCTCAGACTGATGTGCCATTCGAATTCAGCTTTACAAGAGAAAGCTCAGAAAACGAATGGAAAAGTTGTCTGTCAGCTCGGTAATCCTTCTCCTTCAGTGTCTCTACTTAAGACAGGTCACAGACCTTTACAGCACATATCTAATTTGGAGATTTGGGAGTCTCTGAAGTGGTGGACTGAAGGAATGTTTCATGGGGTTTGAGAACTCTATTAGAATTCTGCAAATGAACAGTCTGCAGGGATGTTTTCAAGGACTCTGCAAGCATCAAAGCATTTAGTGAGTGAGAGAGAGAGAGAATGCATTAAGGCAGGAAGGGTAAGATGAGAATTCAGGAGTCACTGATAAAGATATTTCTCGTCTGCTCTTCAGCACTGGAGCAAGACATGCTTGAAGATCAAACCCAGCTGTCAGGCTGACGAGACTTATTTACACTTGTAGGCACAAGTCTGATTTCACCTGCACATTGTGTGGATATCACTGTTATTTCAAATATAGATTTGAAATATCGATTTGATTGTAAAGGAATATTCTGGGTTCAATATGACTTAAAGAAGTAGTTTACTTAAAAATAAATAAATTAATAAATAAATAAATAAATACCCTTTGCTGATAATTTACTCACCCCCATGTCATCCAAGATGTCCATGCTTTCTTTCTTCATTCGAAAAAGGTTTTTTAATGAAAACATTCCAGGATTTTTCTCCATAAAATGGACTTCAATGGGAACCAAATGGTTCAAGATCCAAAAGACATTTTCAGTACAAACTGTCGAAAGGGCTTTAAATGATTCCAAATGATGAATAAGGGTCTTATCAAGCGAAACGATCACTCATTTTTTTTTTTTTTTAAATAACAATGTTTAAGTTTTTAAGCTCAAATGGTCACCTTGCTCTGTTCTGTGATGGACGTTCGTGACTCTCCTGTTCGAACTCATTCATCAAAATGAACGAATCCTTTCCCAGGTCAATTCTTTCATTTTGTTCGTTGAATGAGCCAAATGACTTGAAAAATTCTGACTTAAATATTCTATTGCAATGTAGAAAACAGCTGGCCTAGACCAATACTGAAGCTATATTGTTTCAATTCATTATTAATCTGCAACATAAATGAGTTTTCCCACTTCAATTGAAATAACTAAAATCGGACATTTCTTTCTCCATTTTAGGCTCTTTTACCGGTTCCTTGTTGTTCTTTTTGCTCAATGGCACAACTGGCCAATTTAGAACTATTCCAGAGAGCATGAATATATCCTATAGAGGGCGCCATTAAGATTTTTGTTTCTCTCCAGGTTTCTTCCCCTGACGGTGTTCTTTATTTTCCTTTGGATGTTTCATTCTTTTCTTTTTGTTTTTCTTTATCCATTTTCTGGCATGAGCCTCTGGGTTCATAGAAATGAGTGCGCTTATCCAGCGGAAAGTTGGGTGGGAAACAATCAGACAATTGTGTTCTTGAGATTACGGGGCGGAAGAGAAAGATCTATGAGCTCTGTATATGGTTATCATACATTAGAGAAAAGCACAAATGACAAGGATTTTTTTTTAAATCCAGCAAATTATACGTCATTCTATTCTAATTCTGTTTTAAGTACCCTTAGAGATTTGTTTCCATTGCGAGACTTAAAAGAAAGAACGCCAGGTTAAAAAAAGAGCGAGACGCATGGATGGTTGGTGAAAATAATCCTTTTTTTTTTTTTTTTTTTTTGCCAGAGCAATCGGAAGGATATTGGAATTCTGTGCCAATGGTTAAGGTCAGGCCTGCTTATTCTCAGGATAAAGCACCACTGCAGGCTCTTGGCTGTCAGACAGACAACGGCCTTTTCTCTTTCTCTAAGATTCATGTGACTGGAGGAAACAGAACCGCAAGGCTAACAGCTGATTTTAGCTGCACAGTTTTTGAGCAGAATTATTTTGTGAACAATGGTAACACATGCAGAATGTTCCTCCTTTCTCATTTAAGCTCTACACAAACACTTAAAAGCTGCAACGCTATATAAAATGTAAAAGCATAACATTCAGATTTCAAGGGGAGAGAAGAGATAAACAAAAAACTGTAATATACAGTGAGTGACCATGTCAGATAGCCAAACTAATAGACAGTTTCAGTCATGACTGACAGATATTTAGTTTTAACATAACAATAATCGTGCAGCATTCTTATTCAAACGCTGCATGCTTTTTTGGGCCTAATTTACATTTCAAAGTGTAAGTCAGTTTAAAGACTTTAAGTGTCTATCATTCAGTTTAAAGATTAACCTTAATGTGTCTCTCTAAGAAATATATTTAAAAAAAAGTTTATTTTATTGTGTCCCAATTTTTTTCCAATTTCCTTAGTGTTTTGCTTGTGATTTGTTTCCATGTACCGCTATTAAATCCCATGCTTCATAATATGATCATGTGTGGTGCGTTGACTACCATTAATATTTAATAGATTAAAAAAATTCCCATTATATAGCTTTTTATTATTGTTATAATGATCACATACCTCATTAGTATGGTTGTTAATGAAACATTGACCTCTTACACTGGTAATGACTGCTACAATGTCAAATATGTTGTCAGCCAAATTAAAAAAAATGAATCCAACTATTTTCTGATTAACTTCATAATTACCTTTGCTCTTCACTAATGTGAGAAACATGGAGGATGAGACGTGTGCAGCTAGTGAAAAACAGGCAATAACGGTCTAATAATCATCTGTGTGAAGGACAGGCAGACACCAGAGCGTGTGTTTATATAGTCTGAGTCACATGACAGGTCCCTGCATATGTGGCTAGTAGATTATGCTGCCGGGTGTCTGGCTAAAGATGGTTTCCTGTAGCCTGTGCTCCACTCACTTGTCTGGCGACAGTTCAGTGTGCCTGTCTGTCGTCAAACGCTCACCATGTTTATTTTCCCTCCTATGGAATGACATGTTTTCCTCTATGCCGAACAGCAGCCGGGTTGGTCTTACCCATACGAGACTCGCACACAAGGACCATATGCGTACCTTCATCTTTATCAATGACTGCCTGACTGGAGGACTCTCAGAGCCGGACCGCTAATGAACCAGACCCTCCAGATCGGGAATGTTCAGCCACACATGCTTTCCACCCACTCCCATCCTCTTTTCTCGTATCTTCCCAGCTTAAGTGAAGTGACCGTTGGGTGTTGTTGACCCGAACGAGCCTGGCTCTGAGTCTTGGTCTGGTTAGTGGCTGGGAGGTGGGCTTCGGTTGTAAAAATAAGGAAAGAAAAACAGACCGAGAACAATGAGAGCTGTAAAAGGCAGTGATGTGCTGGCCAGAGGCGCCTCCGCCCTGCGGTGACCGGACCCGACCCATATTTCTGGTTCTGTCCCTCACTGATATTTCCTTATACATATAGTAGGATCCAGACAGGCTTCGGTAACTCAATTTCATATTTCCTTGATACAATTGAAGTACAGTGCATGCATTCATTTTTGCTGCCATACAGACATTGGTTTAGCAGTGACTGAGAATATAATCTCACTTTTTTTACTCCATCTCTCTCTTTTATAAAAACATGAATATAACACTGGACTGAAATGTATTGGTTTCGATTCAAAGGATATCCATTTGAGTGTGCTGTAGAGTTTGGGATAATTAGAGAGAAAGGACAACATTGAATGTAAAACACATTACATAATAAAAAAGCATTCACTACCACTCCCCTCCTAACCTTTCATAGCTGTGCTAAAAGTTGTGGAATTGTGGAAAATACAGATTTCCTCTTCCCCCTTCCTGTTTATTTATTTGCTGATAATGTTAGAAAAAAAAGAATATGTAGTAAAATCAACTACACTGAAATATGATTTTATTTGAAAATAATTTGAAAATGAATTACACATTAATACATTATAAACATTATAGGAGTCTGGGAAGATGTATATAATTATATAGAATAGGATCAAATAAAAAGATTTATAAAGATAACAGAAGAAAGATAACAAGATAACAAAAGATTATTCAATATTTTACATTATACACAAATGGCTGGATATGTGTGGAATATATTACACTAATATCACATTAATTGTATATTGACTTTTATGCTGATTTATGGTGTTTACTCCCCCTTTTGGTCACTACGATCTGTTCTTCTAGCAAGAACAAGAAAAACAATATCTGCTTTTGGGTTTCGAGGACAAAAATAAAAGCAAAACTATTTCTTCAAGCTGAGATTATTTGACCCAAGTCCCAACCCACCCACTTTCCCCACCTGCCAAAAAAACACCACCAACAACAAGGAGTTTTTCTTGCCTCGTAAGGAGATAAAGTGAAGTTCCTTGAGTTCTTGATTAATTCACATGACTGTTAAGAGAAGGGTCTGTGGACACTTTTGCTTTTAATCACAAGCATCTATCTGCGGTAGACCAAAGAAGATGGCGCTGTAAACCTACTCAAGCATTCCAGAATGGAAACATTAGCTTATTGAGCATCAGGAAGAACTATTGCTCTTTAACGTTTGTGTCCACAGGCTGTGAAACAATCTAATGTTCTCGCACCCCTTTAAAAGAGTCACAGGCTGCCTTTAATGTCTTCACAAACATTTCCAAACGTCTCGATGGTGCGTTTACACTCCGGATCCCCACATACGGTCATTCCGTTTCCCCAGTAACAGAGTGTTTGTGTCCATAAATAAAGAGGCTATTAACTGTCCAGGTTTATGGTTGGTAGCCCTGTCTGTCTATGTACTTTTCCCTTCTGGCAGGTTTAACACTCACCTGAGGGCTCCTGGATCTATTTCACACTCCACTAGGCCTTTGGGAAGGGGGTTGGGTGAGAGGAAGGAGGTTTACAGCATCTCCACTACCATCAGAAGATCTCAAGTGTCTCTCGTGTTTGGGTAGAGAGTCTGACTGGAAATGCGTTGTGAGGAAGCCTCACCTGTTCATACATACACAAACGCGCACACACATGCCGACAAGATAAGAGTGAAACTGTTCCATTTGTCCTGCTGAATCCCTCCATGTCTCAATGTGGAAGCCTGTGATCCTTTGATGATGATCAAAGCTGAGGCAAAGTGTGCTCCTAATTCCCCTGCTTTGGCCAATCTCCTTCTGTCTCTGTAGCCTTTCTCACTTTCTCTTTCCTTCCTCCCTTCTCCATCCCTTCACTTTTTCTGCTTTTTCCTTTTTTTAGATTCTCTATCTCTGTTTTGTTAAATGTTTAGAGGGTGTACAGTATATAGAAAATTATACATTATAAAAAAAATGAACACAATATAGAAACTCCAAAAAGGAATTTAAAGGGGTCACGAACTGGCTTTTTAAATTTTATTATACTGTTGTCTAAAGTCAACTTATGATGTTTGCTTTGTTTTTGCATTCAGAAACATCAAAATGAATAAGTAATACGCCATTTTGTACCCTAGTTTTGAGCCTAGCTGAAAAACGCTCGGTTTTGATGGGTGTCTCGCACTGAAGACTTGAAAGTAAATGCCCACTGCTGTGAGTGGAGAAAAGTTTTGCATATTATAATGAATTTCAACTCACCCGTCGATGCACTTGGGGGAAATTGTTTTGAAAACGTCCAATGTTGTAAAATAGCAACCGGAATGATTCGTCCATACATGTTCGACCCATTTAGCTATGAGTGTAATGTGCGAATCAGTGTTGTTGAAGTAGGCATTGATCTTCTCCTGCAGGGGTGGTGTTTTATCCTCTTTGTCGTCATAGTTCCCCACTTTGAAAAACGAGTCATTTGCTGACCCTAGTGTCAAAAGCTTTTATTCAACACATTCTCATCCTAGGGCGTCATGACGCTTTACCTTTAGCGTCAGTTAGATGATGCTGGTAGGTTTAGGTCTGGGGTAGGGTTAGGGTTAGATAGCGTCATATAACTGACGTTAAAGGGTACCCTAAAATGTCGGATGTTGACGTATGGTCAAAAGCGTCAGTTATATGACGTCTCGGGATCAGAACGGGCTGTTTTATTGGACTAACAAAGACGTTTTCAGTTCTGAAACTTACAGGATATTCTTATAATATGATGACCTATTAGATGTCAAAAGCTCAAGGAAAATTTGATTTCTCAGTTCATCACCCCTTTAAATTATTGAAGTGTTTAAAGTTCAAAATTGCATTTTATTCACTTACTGTTATTTATTTATTTATTTATTTATTTATTCATTCAGTATTTATTCATTCAATATCAGTCCGTTTTTGATTAATTAGGCCTATTTGTGCTAGTACACTTATCTATTTCTATTACATATTCAGAATAAGATTGATTGTGCATGCTTAATTCCCTTACTTTTATATTTAAATTACTTTTGCCATTATCGAATACTTACTCAAAAGTTCATCTTTGAAAACATTTAATAATTTGTATTTCATTTTTTTTAAATTTCAAAATTTCCATACTGTAGATTATAATGTTGTGACACCTATTCACTTGTAGGATTTAACATTATTCATTGTAATTTTTAGTGTTTAATCAGCAATTTATTAATTGTCTGCTATTACAGGAATATAACTGTCATCTTATCAGTATCGACCATAATATCCTTAATTTTCAAATGACGTAATACTTTCTGGGTAAATTCAGCATAAAAACTATGGGGTTGTCTACGGGCAAAGTAAGTTATAGCTGTTCAAATTTTCTACTTTACTCTTACCTGTCTGTTTATCCTTTATCTCTTTTTTTCCTTTGCCACCTCACTCTCCCTTATCTCTCTCATTCCCTCCATGTCTTTTCCTTCCCCCTTCTCTCTTTCTTTCTGTCTCCTTCTCTTTGTATTCTTATCTGTCACTGCTTCTTCCTGTCTCATGTTTCCACACATATGCACACTGTCAACACTCAACAACATCTTTCAGTAGAGTAAACCTCCTATAGTAGCATGTCTCTCTCTCCTAAAAACTTGTTCTCGCTCTCATTTTTTGTTGTTGTTGGCAGACTTACGAGAATCTTGTGAACAATGAGCAAAAGTATTCCTTTGTGCGTTTACCAGTCTGCTTAGCGTCGTGCCACACGTAAAAATGTGTTCCCTCGCCACTGTTGGTGTTCTGTCTCAGAGATGATAGCATATTTGTGATGGATCCCTCTCCACGGACAGCATCACTCTCACAACCACAATTTCCAGTGTCTGTCTCACCATTTCGTGGGTGATGGCTAACCTCTGACCTTTGGATGTGGCTATCCTGTGCAGACAGGTGATGACAGCCGTCGGAGAAAGACAGACACCATTTGTGCTTGTCAGGCTTTGAAATGCATCACATTAAAGACCCAACACAGAAACGTTCTCCTGAGTGGGGGTCTGATGCGTCTGATTGCTTTTGTTCTGACATGTTGGAGCTTTGTGAGACTGTTTGGAAAGTATTCATGCTTGAATTCTGTCCTGTTGTTCATTCGAAAAAAACTTGTCAGAAATTCAAAGCCATGCATTTAACACTAAAATGATCAATTAAACATCAATACTTTTATTTATTCTTTCATTCATGCATTTCTTCCACAATTTTCCTTCCCTTCAAATCCCATATTTTATCAAAATTTCTCAAAGGATGAATATATCTCACCCACTTTTTAAAATTCTGCATTATATTTTAAGTCAGATTTAAAATTTCTAGCCATTTACAAATCCTAAAAAAGTATGATATCCACAATATATTAAGCAGCACAAATGTTGACTTATATATGTTGAAATATTCTATTTCAACCACCAAATATTTCCTGACCACCAAATCAGCATATCATAATGATTTTTGGGAAATACTTTTTGTTGGTCTATAGGAACATTCGTTGATTATACGTTGATTATAAGAAACATTGCAACAAGTCAATTCATTCTCATTAAAGCCTTATACAGTCTGGATTTCTGCTAACTCTTTATTGTGATGATCCTCCAACAGACATTCTACTGACTATAAGTAACTTTGCATGTAACATGTCAACATATTCTAACCCTAACCCTACCAGTCAACTAATATTCTTATTAATTCTGAAATGAGAGTTAGTAGACATGTAGGTGCAATGTATAGTCAACAGAATGTGTTAAAGGGAACTTCAAAATAAAGTTAAACCGATTTCTGAAGGATTATGTGACACTTGACACTGCTGCTGAAAATCCAGCTTTGCCATCACAGGAATACATTACATTATTCCCTTACTTATTTAAGTTCAAAGTAACTTGTCTGCAGGAATCTGTGTGATCGACCGTGACAAATGATACTGCATGAAAATAAGTGCTTTCTTAAAGGCCACATCTGTAGCAACCAAATTGCCAAGGATAAATGATCCTAGCATTTGTTGAGTAAGTGTGCGGTTATTACCATAATTTGTTTTACACTCATGGATCTAAACTGGTCATTTAAGGATGTTTGTGTGAACAGGCTTCAGATGATCAAGATCGGCTGCTGGGAATTGTAGTCTTCCCATTGCCTTGTCATGTGAGGTCAGGAGTGCGGTGTATGCAGTGACGGTGGCTAATTGGGCAGCTCTACCATTAAGAGCGAAGAACCTAGTGGCCCCGGCCCTGTGCAGAGCTGAGAGAGAGACTCATTAGTATTGCTCCACTCAGGCCTGCCCTCACAGCTCACCTGTCAGTGAGGCAGATGGACAGTAATGGCTTGTGTTTGTAGCTGTGGAAGCAAGTGTGGGTGTAAATGTATGTGTGTATATGCATGTCTATAGGTGTATGTCTGTGTGGTGGTTCTTCCTCTCTGTTTCCCCTGCAGCTGTCTCTCTTAGAGAGGTGGGAAAGGAGCACTGGAGCATGATGTCTACTCTCAGCTGCAGGTAAATGGACAGAGATGTCTGCTGTGAGGGAATAGTTCGCATATATGAGACCTCAGTGGTACCTCCATCCAATATATTATTATTATTATTTTTATTTCAAGAAGCTTTATAAGTAATATATCTGTCGGTCAGTCTGCTCTATTTGTAGACATAACACACTGTATATATATATGTATATATATAAAGAATTTGATTATATTTGCAATAAATAAATAAAATAAACCCCATCATATAACCATTCTCTTCAACTCATCCATCCAGTAAGTCTACAAGCTGGAGTCTTCAAGCTAAAACTGGGGGCAATCAGACTGAACGTGACAAAACAACAGTGAAAGGTCAGACAGTAGGAGTGTGTCCTCCTCCCCCTAATGCTGACAATAATCTGTACCCTATCCCCCACCCAATCTCAGCTCTTCTTTATCCAGCTGGACTTCTCCTACACACTAGCAATTGCTCCCCTTCCTTTTCCAATTACTCCTAAAACAGGCTGCCATTAAAGAATATTAGTTGTCCTGAGGGAAGAAACTCCATGTGTGTGTGACTGTCATGTCCAGTAGCTCAGCTCAGCAGTGGGTGGCCTTTAGTGGGAGGAATGGAGACCAGCCATGAGAGATTAAACACCCTTGGAGACGCGTTCGCTGAAGCTCTGTTATCCAGGACATTCTTTTTCACATTTGTGCTCACTGTGCTTTTACTGTAGCCAGTTTGGAGGATATACTGCCCAGACTTGCCTGAATGAGGGAGAAAATAAAGAGAGAATTGAAAAATGTAAATATGGGTGTTTTTTTATTGTAGCATCAGCTGTCCATTCAGCATCGAGGTGGCAACTGGCATAGAGGACGGCAGGATGGTGCAGTGTGTTTTGTCCAGGTCTTATTCATTTGAGGTGGCGGTGATCCAATCCAAGAATTCAGACCAGCGTGGGCAGCTCGGACTCTCCACACTTGCTTTCAGACAAGAACGCTAATGAGGGATGTTGATCAAAGAGCCTTGGTCCCTTTGGTCCACCTCTTCTGACTCGCTCTCACTCTCTTACTTTTCTCCTTTTTAAAACTCTTTCTGTATGATTAAGTAGACTTCAGAGAAAGCAAGCTTGCTTAGAGCACCAAGCATGTACAAAAGCCATTAATAAACCACTATGGACACCATTAATAAACCACCATGGACACTCTACTAGGCATTTAATCATTGCTCTCTCTTTCTCTCTCTCCTTTCCAGCTCTATCTCCTTTAGGCTAGCTGTTGTGCTGGTCAGACAGCTTCTTGAACTATAGGGAGCATTAAACACATAATGTGGAGTTCGAGGGTGGGCCACCATTAGGCTGGGATTTGTCAAGTCGATGTCTGGGTTAGATAAAGAGTTGTTGTGTTCGCCACTGAATCACGCTATTTGTTTAACTGTGACATGGAGCATTTCCAGTCAATCACAAAATCACAGTCATTGGAGAAGCCTGGTGGCCAAATGTGCTCACACCTGTTCTGTGTGGCATTTGCTTAAAGGCTGTATGAGACTAAGCTATAACATTAAAGAATATCATACAGATCATATTCTAACTTTTGGTAACACTTTAAAATAATGGTCCGTAGTTAACAAGTAGCTATGCAGGAAGTAATAGGTAGTACTGCATTAAC
>JAOTRC010000039.1:20502069-20519538 GCA_027497675.1 Cyprinella lutrensis
TCGAAAGATGTTGATCTTCGTTTTAGTCCTCTTTTTGTCTCAAAGTCTGCTTGCCATGGTCCATAGTGTTTGAACAATCCAACAGCGAGAGAGTTGCATAACAGGCATAACTAGGCATAACGGGCATGACCGACCCAGTTGTCAATGTCTGTCGCCATGGTTACAATTGCAGTACGAGGTCAAACCTGGCGGAAATCGAGGCCAACATGGATTCGACACCATTGACTGGTGACTCCTCCCCCTGCGCACACGGCTCGTTTCCTTGGTTAAAATTGCAATTTTCTCACGATTTACAAATAGTTGGAAACATTTGAGATGTAAGTAATCAACTAAGCAAAATATATAACATTGGCTTAGTGGTTTTTGGATATTTTACAGCAAAAATCCTGCATATTGTACATTTAATAGACTGTTTCTGTTCCAATACAGCTCCATCATCAATCTCAAATTACTGGATTTAATTCAAGACAGTTTTTTGTGTTTAGAAATCATATATGCTGACTGAAAGAAGTGACTGAATTAAAGCACGACATGAGAGCACACAACACCCAAGAACATTTAGCAAACATTGCTCTTTTATACCCAAATAATTCTCAATTAGTATTTTGTCTTGTCTTTCTGTCGATAATTACAAGGTAAACGAAAGAAATCATGTCTTGATATCAAGTTCTTTTTTATATAATTATAAATTGTAATTTTTATAGTTTTGAGGACCTTTATTAGAAAACGAGACCAACATAGTGGTTAAGAAACAAATTAATTTGCTGTAAGAAGTCTTCAGAAACATAACTGAGTCTCTTTAAAATGAGAATGTGATCATTTGTTGGGTAAAAATCTTTTGACGTTTGACAGCAGACTGGTATCTTGTGAAATCTGAGTACTGTTAGAGACATCTGTAAAGATATTTTCAAATGTTTGGAGTAGACCCATGTGAGATGTCTTGGATCATTATTCGTAGGGAAAAAAATCAAAAGAATAGATGCTTTTGTTCTCCGTGTAATCTCAATACTGTCTGGGAACGACTGAGATATTAACTTAATGTATATTCTTCTGTGCAAATGTATGAGAAAAAAAATACACTCCTTTAAACTGCCCAAATCTCTCAAAGTACTTAAAAAAAGTACATTATATAAAAGCTGTTGTCTCTGGGGTCGGGGAATGTTCAGTCACACAGAGCTTTTCATCACTAACACCATCCTCTCTCCCGTCTGTTCTTCAGCTGCATTCAAGGCTTTACCGCACTGCGTTTAGTGAGCCGAGGGCTGTGGAGAGCAGGGCCTTTATTCAGAGCTGTCTGCCTGAAATGGTGGGGCATTAGCTCACATGAAGGGCCTTTGTGTTTTTGAAGGACACTGTCATTATACACCTCCAGCATTGCGACCTCTCACTCATTCACTCGAGAGAGAGGGTGAGAGGAAGAGAGTAAAAAAGGACAGAGGGTTGGAAAGAGACAGTCAGAAAAGAGAAAGAAGCTTTTTGGCAGACAGAGACAAGTGGTGCTCATCTCTTTCATGTGTTTGGCGGTACAGTCGAGAGGAGGGACCAACTGAACCCTCCCCCAGACAATAAGGTAGACTGAGGGGACAGTTTGCAGTTCTCACAAGCACTGAGGGATTTATACTGAAGTGGATACATCAATAGCACAATCTTTCTCCATGCACGTTCTTTAAAGCTGCAGTCTGTAGCTTTTTTGGGTTAAAAATTATCCAAAATACATATTTGAGAAACTACATCACCAGCCAGTGTTCAATGCTATCTCCTTGCCGTAGATCGTTTCAAAGCGGTAAGCTTGTAATAATGTTCTTAATTCCAGTGGATTTCCGCGGGAGATTCGAGTCTTTGCGTCATTACGTCACATATGTACACGTAAAGAAGGAGTCTCTGCTAGTAGGCTATATTGCGTGGATGCTGGAGGTGGAGATTTATAGCCTTTTTCACAACACTTGATATAATTAAACTTATCAATTTGATGGCAAATCCAGAAAGGTTCAAACTACAATCACCGATGACAACAGATTCACCCATTGAAGCGAGGACTTTGTTTCAGACTTCGGAAAGGCTACAGAAAAAAGAGACTGCAACCGGACGAATCTTTTTTCGAGTCATTTGGTTCATTCAACGAACGAAATGAATGAAATGACTCGAAAAAAGATTTGTTCATTTTGATGAGGGAACAGAAGAGTCATAAATGCGCATAACAGAACAGGGCAAGGTGAGCATTTGTGCCTATAAAACTTAAACTCTTTTATTAATTTTTTTAAATGACAGATCGTTTCGCTAGATAAGACGTAGTCATCGTCTGGTATCGTTTAACGCCCTTTGAAGCTGCACTGAAACTCTCATTTGGACCCTGAACCATTTGATGCCCAGTGAAGTCCATGGAGAAAAATCCTGGAATTTTTTTTCATCAAAAACCTTAATTTCTTTTTGACTGAAGAAAGAAAGACATGGACATCTTGGATGACATCGGGGTGAGTAAATTATCAGCATCTTTTTAAAATAAACTACTCCTTTAAACATTTCTTTTAAATTGGAATAATATTTCACAGAATTATTAATTTTACTTAATTTTTAGTCAAATAAATACAGCCTTGGTGAGCAGAAGAGACTACTTTCAAAAACATCTAATCCATCTATGACATCATCTAACTGACGTTAAAGGGTACCCTAAAACGTAGATTGCGTCATCTAACAGACGTTAAAGGGTACCCTAAAACGTTGAATGTTGACTTATGGTCTAAAATGTCAGTTAGATGACGTCTTGGTACGAGGTAATGTGTTGAGAATAAAAACAGGAGCACATTCAGTTAATCAATTCAGTTAGCATCAGGAGGTATATACAGCAGACTTACCTCTGTTCTATGATAGTTTTCCATCATCCTTCCACCACCCGATCACTTCTAACTATTCCTATCCCAACCTGTGATTGGGGGAGTACTCTGGGTTTGGGATAAATTCCCAGTTTGGAGCTCTCATCTCTGAAATCACGCCAAATACGCATTACCTTTGCTCTATTTAATTATATGTAAGTGTGAACTCAAGAAAAAAATGAATTAGGAGGAGGCTAGTAAATGACGTCTTGGGTCACTAAAGACTCAAGGTATGCGTTTAAGTGTTACAAGAACCTTGCCAGAACATTATCCAAAGTTCTGAGAACGTTCCCTGTTAGATAATACCCCTACACTGTACATTTCTTTGGATAGAAGTGTCTGGCAAATTCATCAATGCAAATGTGCTTCAACTATAATTTAAAGAACAACAATAATATTGTGTATTATGATCACAATACATCGTGTGTCCTTGCTAATTGCCACATAGCTTCCAGCTCTTTCTTTCTGCATCCCCCAGGAACATCACTGCGACCCATACAGCCAAAATCGCACACCAGCCTGATTAGCTTCATTTATCTGCTGAGGACACAGCAATGAAAGCGATGATCTTTGAACCTTCGTTGTGGCAAGAGCCTCTGGGGAGCATCAGGATCGATCTCAGCTGGACACGAGATGAAGGAGCATTGGCCGGTCGCCTAACCGCTTTCCCATTCCTGATCTTATCACAAGCCGTTGTGGCTTCCTTGAGCTCTGCTCCCAGATCTGGAGCTAATCCCAGTCCTTGTTTTTCCTCCTGGAAAATAAATCTCACTTTTCAGGTGATGCTGTCCTGGCCTGCGCTGTGCTGATGGGAGAAAAGCTTCCCCTCAGGGCCTTCCTGGTTTACAGTGGCCATTCGGCGGAACAGAGCCAACACATCGATCTCTCGCCTACGGATTATTTACAAAGGCACCAATCAGTGTGGAATGTTGAACAGGAAAATATGCTCCTTTGCTGCTCTCTTTTACAATCTCTTTTCACTCTCTACTCCATGTGGCTTCATTATGTTCACAGTGAATTTCCACTCATTTTTTGAAGCACTACTCCTTGTGTGAGTGGATCTGGCTATGACAATGGCATATAAAACATTAGCTGCACCTGTGAGGGTGCAGGGCATTGTGTGATAAAGCACCATAATCTCCACAAGGACAGCACTGATATTTGGGGCACATAAGTATGATAATGGGATGCATAAATGTCATAAGGTGACCTCTCCAAACCGAGGGCCGATTATCCTTCTGGATGTGTCATATTGTTCTGGTGAGCTTAGATATGTTGCTCTCCTGTGGGCTGTTCAGCTTTTCGTGTCCTTTTCACACGATAAAGGAATGTGCTTAAAACAAATTCTCATTCTGACTACCCTGGTGGACTCTGAATATATTTAGAGAGGAAGAGAGAGAGAACTGGTTGAAAACTGGTAGTTTACCAAAAGAAGACAATTCGGTCGTTATTTACGTTACATGTATGTTTTATACTCTGTTTTTGTTGTTCCTTGAATAATAGATGGAACGTTATCAATCATGGTTCAGATTTCTCCTAATGTTTATAGTTATAAACGATTCAGTCACATTTAGTAATTTATGGTAATACATGCAATTTCATTGCCAAATCATTATATTATATTGTACAATAGACCAAAGGTTTGTTTTGCCAGACTTTTACATGACTTTTTTGATGACTTTTTAGAGGTGATATCAATGCATTAAAATAGTTACCTAAATAACCTTAACTAAAAATGGAACAACAATACTGAAATATAAAGTATCTCATTCAATACTACTAACAAAATGGGTTATTTAGCCGACATCTTGAATTACACAATTGTCATGAACAACCAGTCAAACTACACTCTCAAAATTTTGTTGTAAGCTTTGTGTCAGATTGACTTTCAGTGGACTCCACCACATGTTTTTGATTCACTGGAAACAAACAGCTTTGATTTACACTTGCCATGCTGTAATGTCATTCATTCACAATTCGGGCTGGACAGTTTGTGCTATGTCTTTTGCGCTGTATGCCAGTATCAGTCATGCGTCGCTGCAGAATAAGTGCTGATATTTGAAGACAGCATAGATGTATCCTTCACTGCCCAAAACTCTCCTGTGTCTCGGATTCAGTGACAGTTGAGCTAACAAAATAAAGTGGCATCTGAAATTTGTGTTTGGTGGTGAGTTGGCATGTAAATCAAAGCTTTCTTGATTTTGTTGCAAATCGTTCGACCATTAATTTGCCTCAGAAGCCTGTCTGAAGTTGCTGCCTGCGAAGTCATTGCCTGATAGGGCAACAAGGCAACAAGTCAACTGTCGATGCGCCATCAACAGAATAATGCTCCGAATAATGCATGTGCATTAATCTGACAGAACTGTTCTGCGAGAACAGTTAAAAGGAATCGAACGTCGTTGTGGTATTGTGGTCCCCAACCCACAATGATGTGCTTTGTCATATTACCCATGGAGGGAATCTTTGCCAAACTTGAATTATACTTATAACCTGAGAGTTCAATGGTAAGTATATTTTCCAGTCTATTAAAATGTGTTGGGGTCTCTGAATACCTAAACACAGCAAGCGGGGAAAAATGGAAATGAAAACCTGGAATATGACTATTGAGATCAGACGAAAAAGAGAGAGAATTCATCCTCTGTGTTAGGGAGTTTTCGGGCAGGGTCCCAAGCCTGGAAAAGCCCCCTGCCATTAATCTAAATTACATGAGCTCATTGGTCTTTACTGGGGAGGGAGATAACATCACTGCCAACCTGCTCCGCTCACACTCAAATATCAGCAGATCAGTTCTCCTCCAGTTCTCCACTGCAATGCAAGGTCAGCCTAAGAAAGAAACAGAGACAGAACATTGTTTTATGTGACGAAAATCAGCATGTTATCCTTGGCTAAGTCAGCTAACTGATAACAGACTGATTCACTTTGAAGTCTGCAAAAGATTACGGTACTAATGAGACTTATAGGTAATGGTATGATAGGATCTGGTACATTTTACAACACGGTTCTATGTGTTAATGCGGTAACGCTTCCTTTTACAGTCCAGTTACCCGTGTAAATACTATGTACTTATTTTTGTAACAACAATTACTGGGTAATAACTACTAACCCTGAACCTTCCCCTAAACCTACCCCTGTTACTTGTACTTACCTTATATAAGCCAATTCTTTCTAGGTAAGTACACTTAAGTACTGTACTGTAAAAGTAAGCAGTACCGTTAATGCAATGACAAACATGAAATAACAATGAACACTAATTTTACAGTGTTTATTAATCTTTGTTAATGTCTACATACTAATGCGTTTTTTGTATCATGAAAGAATATGAAAGAACAGTAGCATTTTTTTTAAATGTAAACTACTGTAGTTTAAAAAAATAATAAATTAATTCAATTAAGAAATACTGCAAAAAGTCCTTTATTAATTCATGATTCATTTACTAGTGTTAACAATTAGTTTTAACATTATTGCAAAGTGTAACAAAAAATCTCACAACTAATTCAGAAATCTGAACGCAAATCCAATGCTACAAATATTAGGTTCTGTTTCCCTCAGTTCCTCACAGCTTGGCTTCATAAAACCATCTGTAAAGTTTTAAATAATTAGAAGCCTGAAACTCATTCCCTCTTATTTCCGAAATGTTGTAAAACTCGTCAGACGCCGATGACATTAAAATGCAAACTCCTGCATGGGGTTATTGTCAAAGCTCTCTCTGACTCTGCAAAACGTGCAGTTATTAATTCACAGACCGTATCTGTTTCAGGCCTAAAAAATTGATATGCGGCCGGCCTCCCTGATTTGGATTAGATAATGATCTAGCCCTCGGCCCCAAGGGGACATCACAATAGAAAAAGGAATATGCTTCATATTCCAGGGCCCAGCTTTGTTGGATTGAGTTCCCTGCACGGTATGCCGTGCTCATGGAAATGTGAATGACTCAATCGTCTGAAGAGCTGATTGGCCAATTTGTTTTTTCTTCAAAACTGCTCTTTGAAAAGGATACGGGCTATGCACGCAGTGTCCGGGACCATGTGTGTGTGTAAGTGAGCGTGTTCGTGTATATCTGAGCAAGTGTATTATCTGTAGATGAATAGATGTCTGTGTTTAACTGTATGTCGAGATTCGCTGTGTTCTCGTCAGTCGCTGTGTCACTTCATTAACTCTAACAAACGTGCGGTCGTAACAACCCAGGTGCGTGTGCGCCAACTCTTGTGGTTTGCTTTTAATAGGATTATTTGTGCGGTAATGACCCTTTGACTGCTGATTTATTTTGGTGGCCCTCTCATGACCCACTTCAGGGCTCTGTCATCTCCAAGCGCTCAGCTCTAGTTCTCACTCTCCTCAACAGCTGTGTGGTCAATGGCTTCCAGATTTTCATAATTTTCGCAGACCTGCCCGATGACAGATGAACTTTTAATGTCTGTGAGTCTTGACGGTGCAATCACTCACCGGTATTGTTTTTGTCGGTAACCCCTATGTCGAGCACTTCAATGGCTTTTTTTCTCTCTCTCTTTTTCCAGCAGTAAGCATCCAGATGTGTGCAGCAATTGGCACTTTCCATGAATAGGATTTATTAAGCATAAAACTGACACTGTTCGTTTTGTTGAAGGTTTATAATTTTCGTTTTCTGGGTTAATATAATAGTATCGTATTATAACAAATTAATACATATTTATTGCCCTACTGCCATGCAGTAGAATCAAATGATGACAATGAGTGTAACAATTTTAAAGACTTAAAATGGGGAAAATCATGCGGTAGGTTGTATGCACAGGGACACAGTTACAGGGTTAGTTCACCCACAAATGAAAAATATGTCATTAATGACTTGTTATTCCAAGCCCGTAAGACCTCCGTTCATCTTCAGAACACAGTTTAAGATATTTTCGATTTAGTCCGAGAGCTTTCGGTCCCTCCTCTGGAAATTTATGTAGGGTATACTGTCCTTGTCCAGAAAGCAAATGAAGACATCATCAAAGTAGTCCATGTGACATCAGTGGATTAGTTAGAATGTTTTGAAGCATCGAAAATACATTTTGGTCCAACCCAATCCAGCATTGTATTCTCTTCTGGTTCTGTTGTCAAGCCGTGTTCAGTGACGCTGGTGACGTAAGACGCTGCTGACGTGTTATTAGTGTGCCGAGCTTTGTTTACAGTCTGAGGGAGATAACGCTGTAAACAAAACAATCTTCGCAAACATGTTTAAGGATTTTGACACAGAGGCAGACTTGCATATTTTTGACTAGCCATATATATTTGAACCTGAACACATGCACGGACCCACCAGATACACGTCAGCAGGGTCTTATTTCATCAGCCTCACTGTGGACTTGTGAACGCGGATTGACAAAAGAACCGCTAATGTTGTTCCCTATTGGTCTAACTTTATTGATAACCTGAATTTGGGGAATGTGGAACCTTCCTTACAAACACCTCCTTACGAATGAAGTAAGAGAAATCTTGGTAACACTTTAGAATGTTCCTTTATGAATAACTACACAAGAACCAAGGAGTAAAACAATCTCAACAATCTAGTAACTATTATCAACTAAGGGCCTGTTGACATATCCCGTCTTTTGCACGCTCAAGTTTGTTGTTTTAAATGTAGACGCGCAGTATGCGTGCTCATAATGGAAGCGACGCAGTCATGGTGCGACGCGCTCATTTTTTCCAAGCGCGTCCGCTTCACTTCGAGATAAAAACATCTCAGCTTTTCAGAATGTCCCACCCACTGATTTCACATGGACTACTTTGATGATGTCTTTATTTCCTTTCTGGACAAGGACAGTATACCGTACATATATTGCAATGGAGGGACAGAAAACTCTCAGACTAAATCTAAAATATCTTAAACTGTGTGATGAACGGAGGTCTTACGGGCTTGGGACGACATGAGGGTGAGTCATTAATGACAAAATTTCATTTTTTGGTGTACTAACACTTTAAATAATAATTCTCAGAAAAAAAAAAAAAACCTACAGGATTAGTGCTTCAAATGCTTAAAAAAAGGAATAGGACACCAACTTATACCCTATTTGAAGAATGCATCCATTGTTTTATTCTATTTGCACTCTCCAAACCTACTCTGTATTATAATTGAGTTGTTTTACCAGTTTTACCAGGCATAGTAACCATTACAACTTCCAAACAATTAGAAATGTCTGTCTTCTCCCCACCCAGCGTTTGGGTAGAATGAATAGCCATGCTTTAATGTGTCTCTCCCACTTTTCAAATCATTCCTACACCCATGAGTTTTTATGACTTTACACGTGGTTGTTGTTAAGCGTATTAACATGATTTGGCATTTGGCAACAAGTCATTTGGTCCTGGAAACAACTAGCATCATGATGTTCCTTGACAGTGACTATTGCTGCTCAGTATCCTGTTTCATAACAATCCAGTAAATCTCCTCAGACAGATGAGCTAATTCATATCGGTTTTGTTTATGGAAACAAATACTGTACATGAAAGGCATATCATCCTAATTATTTCTGGATTTTCCAGAATATCTTTCCGCACGCAATTTATTCAGCCTTTAGCGAAAAGATGGCATGCATGTAAGACTTGTGCTAACTAAACCACACCATTACACTCCAGGATCACAAGCATTTTGCCTTTGAAAATCAACACGGGCTTTTGAACATTCTCTGTTTTTCAATAGCCTACGCAAAAACGTCATAGACAAAAACCACACTGTCAGCGGCCACAGTAGCCGTGGAGCCAGAGGATCACAGCGATGGGCTGATAGCAGGGCTGGTGCAATGACGACACGGTCTGCAGGGTTACTGGTGCGTGGAGAGCCTAAAGAGAAAGCAAAGATCTGGCACTGTGAACTGGGTAAATGTGATCCACACATATCAGTGACAATCTAACGTACCACGCAGTCTTTCCAAGCCGTCTACGAAATCCGTGGAAGATAAATGAAAACGACTTGAAGGGAGGACCGATAAAAAAACATCATCTTTTAAATCTAAGGAAGTCTGTCGTTTCTCCACCCGAAAAGCATTTGTGGATGTGCTTAGAATGCAGAGCCAAACACACACACATACTTTACACTTAAATATACTCGAATACGCTCACATTTGTGATGGAAAACGCATCAGATGCGTTTTTGGATGATTGCCTCTGGCGATTGGGTTTATAGCTAATTGCTCATTTAAGTAATGTTACGTTTACTATCTCACTTTTAAGTTTCCCCTTCATTTCGCTCTCTCTCCATCATCAGCAAACACAGTGGGAGGTAGTTTTGGCCTCTTTCTATATAAATGCACAAACCAGTCGCCTCTGGCAGAGCTCCACATCAGTGCAAAAATGAGGTGGTTTTTGATGATCATGGACATAATGTTATACATGCAGCCATCATATATATGATGTCTGCTGAATGATGGGCATTTAGTGACCTATAATTAAAGGGATAGATCACAAAAAGAAAAAAAGAAAAGAAAAGAAGGTCATCATTTACTAACCATATTGTCATTCCAAATCTGTATTACTTTCTTCCATGGAACAACTAATGAGGAATTTATTAGGTCTGAGCTGTTGGCTTTTATCATTTTTTTTTTTTGACTATTTTTTTTTGTGATATATAGAGTTGGCCATATGGAAACAGTTCCCTATTGTTTTTTTTTTCTTTTCAAAATGTTGGTAACACTTTGCAATAAGGTAAAATTTAGTAACATGTTAAAAAATAAACTAATGCATTTTAAGATCAAAAGTAATGCAGAGTGAGCTAACATGAATATACACATTTTTAAAGCTTATAAATGCTGTAAAAGTTCATGTTAGTTCATGTATTTTGTCCGTTATGTGGGGCTTTTTGTGTGTCCATACAATGATAATAAATGGAGTCCAAAGTTATTTGGAGCATACTGAATAGGGTGAGTAAAAGATAAAATCTTGCCCTAAAATGTTGCTAATTTGTCATGACCACATTTGACTTTGACTGTACGGAAAAGATCAGATTGGAAATTATGTTAAACTTCTCCTTTTGTCCTTTTGTGCTTGGCAGAAGAAGAAAAGGAGGTCACATGGGCTTTGAAACCATGAGGGCGAGTAGGGATGATGACAGAATTTTAAGGTTTTTTTAAAAAAAGAGAATTTAATAAGGTATACCCTAACCGCATCACATGGATTTGATTATTACTGTATATTCTTACACACACACATCCAGGCGTTCCAAAATAAGTGTGAAACTCGCCCTTGTCAGGCAGACTGGGGGTGCTAATGATGCGTGGGACTCGTAATTACTCACTTCCTCTCACACAGACCCAGACTCGTCAGAAAAATCCCCCCTAACATTAGTCCCCACCATCTTTTCCTGGCAGGTCTGTGCCGGCTTTAGCAGATGCTTAGTTGCACAGGAAGCTTCCTAACCACTGATGATTGCACGTCCTCCAGGGATCTGAAACCCAGGCAGCACACAGGAGCCAGCGAGCCGTCAGGAACCGCTCCACAATGTCCCCACAGCAGGCACATCCACTGTGCGTTTGGCACAAACACTCACACTAAGCTGGCACACACCAGTCCCATGGTTGGGTGGTACTGGTGTGTGGTTTAGCTGCACCTGTTGGGGAATAAAAGAGAGCTCTGCTGCGCGATTAAACACCACGCTCTGGAACGCTACATCGCTGATGTTGACTCGCGAGCGTTTGTTGTGGGCCATGTGGTAGGTTTAGCTGTGGGAATTGAAGGCTGTGCGTTCCTGCACAGGGGGTTTTAAATGTTTAAAGACTATTGCTGTGTTAAATAGCACCGTGCATTTCCCCAATGGGAGGATTAGGGTGTTTTGCATCTCACAAGCTGTTGCTCTCCCACCAAGAAGATATTACATGCTGGTTCTCACAAGTTCTTCTCGGTTTTGATGATTGTGATAGCTTATTCAAAATGAAGGAAACCCCCATGTGCTCTCAAAACTCACTAGCGATTTCTATAAAATGTTTCCTCATCATAACACATAAATGTTTAATGGCATATAGTTCCATGAAGAATCTTGAACATCCATGGAATCTTTCCATTAGACAAAAGGTTTATAATACCTGCTAACCATTAGCATTAGCCTATTGTAGCTACATCTCAATGGCAGTAGCTCTGCTTGCTTAGAACCTCCAAAAAGTATGCAATTTGAAATCTGTCTTTTTATTTCATGCTTGCAATGTGGTTACAGCTCAATATCAAACAGGTATACATTATTTGATCATTAACTTGTTTAATTAAGGTTTATACTGTAGTTCCCTTTCCATGACAGAGTTAAAAAAAAACTTTTTACTGGAGCTGACAGTTTCCTACTGTAAGTTTCAAATAAATATTAAACAGCAAGCACAAACTATAAAAACGGCAGCCCTTCTGGCGCACTCGGTGTCTGAATTCACTCACTCATTTTCATTCACTCCATCAAGTGTTCTATCTTGTGGGGAAAAGTAGGGAATAGCGAATGTGGGTATGGGGGTGATTTCAAACACAGCTTTAGACTTTATACTGACACCTTTTGGTATGGATGTAGGTGCGTACATAAGCAAAAGGTTTTGGATACCGATTTCATTGCAGAAATAAATACCTTATTTGGTTAGTCTTAGATTTAGTCTTATAATAAGGGATATAAAGTGTCTCGGGGTAACCAACCTAAAGTAGAATAAAACAGCTTGGTATTTGACTGGAATGTCTCATGTGAATGTACAGTACTGGATATTATTTTAAAGATTTGTCAAAAGTACAATTGATTTTTTTTACTTAGTGCACTTTTACTACACAACACTTTTTATGACTAGCACAGGCAGATTTCAGGGATTTATATAGCCTATTATCTCAATTATGTTTAGCATTAGCCTAAGACCTCAAATAAGTCCCCTGCATTCTGTTTGTATTTCTGGGTTTTAAAAGCCAATCTGTAAGAGATGTTTAGTAATCTTCGAGAGCAAATATAAGACACGCGTGACAGTAGTTTTGGTGCATATACTAGACCATACTTGTGTCTCTCTACTTCTATCTGTGTTTCTGTTATAGCAGATATGTGTCTGTCCCAGTGTGGTATATTGTGTCATATCCGTGGTCTGTGTGCTATCCTCTTACAGAAATTAATGTTCACATCTCTGTCATTTGCTATTCCTGAATGCTGTAATTTACTTTGCCACACTGTGTTTCTCATCTAGCAAAACACATGTGCATACATCATACATTCCCAGTCACATCCCCCTTGAGCTCTCTGGGAAACAGAAACATGGAAAAGCCAGAGACCCTTCCCCTGACACTTCAACCTGTGGAGTTAGTGTCAAAAACAGAAACACCACCCGTTAGGTTCTTTGAAGACTGATCTATCCACATGTGGAATCTATAAAACAGTGTTGTGCCTTAGTCAGTTCAAACCTCAATACGGAAAATTTACGAAATCAATGTTTCTAGCACTTATGAGCAAAGCTGTGTTAGTGATGTGTGTGCACTGTGAATATAAAAGTTCGGGGTTGGTAATATTTTTAATTGCTCACAAAGGTATTGATATTGTAAAATATTAAAAAAAAATAAACTTAAATAAGTAAATGCATAATGTAATTTATTGATGTGACGGCAAGGCTGAATTTTAAGCTGCCATTATTGTAGTCTTTAGTGTCATATGATCCTTCAGAAATAATTCTTCTGATTCTGATTATTGACTTGGTGCACAAAATACATTTCTCATTATTATCAAAGTTAAAATTTTTATTATTTTTGTCCTAAACAATTCAAAAAATTCAAAAGTTACATTTAATCAATTGAATGTGTCCTTGCTGAATAAAAGACTTGTTACAGACACAGGGATCGGCCATTTTATCTTTTTCAACTGCCTTGTGTGTGGAGATGGAGATTTGATGAAGTTGCCTTACATTCTTTAAACAGAAAGTTGTCAAGAAACAAAGTACAAATACTTTGTTACCTTACTGAAGTAGAAATTTTGGGTATCTGTTCTTTGAGTAATTATTTTTCAGCCGACCTTTTACTTCCACTACTTACATTTTCACACCATTATCTCTACTTTCTACTACTTGCATTTTAAAAGTAGCCCAATACTCCTATTTCATTTTGGCTTGTTTTCATCCCGATTGTCATCGTTAAAAAACAAAAAACAAAAAAACAAACAAACAAAAAAAAAAAAAACATAAATCACGCTATCCTGGATAGAGTGAATTTAATTGTGGTTGGATGAGACGTAAATACCATTCCGACACCCTGTTGCTTTGTACGCGATCCATCACACATGTACATGACACAAATCGTGCCACACTCCAGCAAGGACATGGCCAGTGTTGTTTTTGAGGAGTTGGGGTAGTGCACTATAGGCCCATGTGGCGCGGCCTAAGCTTTTATCCTCAATGGATTTTTTTTTCCTAGCATTACTTTTACTTTAAGTAGTTTTGAAACCAGTACTTTTGCACTTTTACTTGAGCATAAAGCTTGAGTTGATACTTCAACTTCTACATAAGTCTTTTTAAACCCTAGTATCTATACCTCTACCTGAGTCATGAATGTGAATATTTTTGACACCTCTGTCTAAACACCATGCTGTCAGGATTTAAAAAAAAAAAGAAAAGTCACACACAGAGCGGCACTTAAAAATGTATTTTACACACACACAGTCAAGCAACTTCATGCACAGGTCAAAGGGATTGTCGACTTGAGGTCAGCAAAGTTCAAATGGCCTCTGCTAAGTATAAATCAAACAAACTTGTCCTTGGGCGGCAAAAGTAATAGATGAGGGATGGGGAGAAAAAGGGAGAAATGGTGTGGCTTTGACTAACAGCCTCACTCTGTTTTCAATTTGTCCTGTCAGTGTTTTTGCGGAGCAGTGTGTGATGGAAGTATGGGAGAGGGTGAGGGAGGGGCTCCAACTGTTCTCACTAATCACATTAGGTCTTACTCAGCCTCTGGCAGCTTTCAGTAGGACGTCCCATTCGAAAATATTGATTCTCTATGGAGAGGTATGATCCAAAATATTGTTCTTGAGTGGAAACGTTATACTCGTTTCTTCAACCAAAAGAGAAAATAAACTGCAGACCGTGATGTGACACAAACCCCAACAACAAACCCCTACTATGACATCAGTGGCTATTTCTTTAAGACTGCAAGGGAAGCTCAGCTTCTATAATGTAAAAGAATATATGGTCAAATGTGTACTATTGTGTTAACATTTTATTGACTACAAATGCTTCAGAACACATTCATCTGGAAGATGAGGCCATTCAGAATCAGCTACAGCAGGTTGGCGGACTCGATTTTTTTTCTTCTTCTAGACATTTATTTCTTCTCATACATGCATTTCCCTGTTGAAGCTCAGTGTCCATTGACTTCAATGGGGCTGCTTTGAACAGTTTTTTTCAGTGCTTCGAAACAAGATGGTCATTGGACAAATGCAGCGATTATGTCTCGCCCATGGACGCCCAGTGTCTTAGGGGTGAATAGAGAATAGGCTGGCCCGGAGTCCGGACGTCTGCGTGATGATTGGATGATCTCCATTAGATAGACACAAATCTCAGAGAACGGTCGACTAGGTACCAATATTTTATCAGACCAAAGGTTTATTTTGTGCCGGAGTTCGCCTATAAGTTATAATTTTCTTTCTTCTTTACGCAGTCTATATTTCTAGAGCACATGTAAGTGGTCTTGTCCTGGTTTCAGTGGCCACAAGGTGCATTCCAGAGGAAACAGTAGACATGCTCATTTGACCTCAGGTCTCACCTGGTTGCCAGGCAACAGTGAGGTCTGTCTGTCCCCCTGCGGTGTGCTGTGTCTGAGTCATAATCACAATCACACCAGGGTCAGATAGTCATCACACACACACACACACGCTGTAAAATACATCGATTTCTAGTGGTTGTTGGTCTAAATTCGTGTAAAAAAAGAGAAAACGATTTCCCATTGGCTATGAAAATCTAAAATTAATTCAATTCAATTCAATTGTCATTTTGAAACACGAGATATGTAAACACATTTCCGTAAGTTTTACTTCCTAGATAAATTCAACTTTAAGGACAGATTAAAAACAAGTAAAAAATGGCAGCTCAGAAGTACTTGACCTTGTGTCGACAATATTTTCACAGCTCAAAATTTTGCCAACTTATTTTTAAATCTGTTTAAAAGAAATACCTTTGTGGTCAGAATGATTTCATTTTCAATTGGAAAGAGCGTCTAGGAACATTCAGCGACAGTTCTGGGAGACTGAACTACAGTGACATTCCCACCCATGGAAAATCAAAATAAAATAAACCTAACAAATGAATTTCCCGAGGTATACTGCAGATTAAATAAATAAAGCCCAGACTTTGAAAAGTTCTTTACACTGTGACAAGCTTTTTCCCTCGCAGGCATCAAAAACCCAATGCACCAAACCGTATCATGTCTAATAGCTTGTTTGCTCTGCCGCCATGCTTGGTCGTAGTCCAAGAACAGATGGCAGGAAAGTCACCGCACTTTATGTTTTCAGGTTGAGTGTGTGCCCGGGACGGCATGTTTATTAGAACGCTGGGTCACTCTCTGCACGTCTGGGTCTCGAAGGCCACCGTGGCATCTCTCCCCACTGCTTTTTACTGCTTGCCTTAAATTCAGCCGTTTAGGAACGACAGATGTGAGGAGAGAGGGAAAGGGAAGGTTAAAGAGCAAAAGCTTAATTTGCTTGGCTAGCTGAGGTCTGTCCTACAGAAACTCGATAGTGGACGCTGGAGAGGGCCAGGGCAGGAAAGAACGCCGCTGAGCTTTGATGTGCCTCCAACAAATGTTGCGATCCCATTTAGATTTTATCAATTTATAGGCAAAGCAGATTTAAATATTGATAAGCGGTAATTGGGACAGGATCCCTCAGCAGGACAATCACATGTAGACAATACTTACTCCAGATGACCTTTAATAAACTAATCCAAGTGAAATATAGCCGTCATCCACCTGTTCCAAAACCCCATTTTAATAACTTCATGCGCACTATGAGATGATAAAGGGTCTGATTATAAGATTGGGAATCCAAGAGGTCGCATGGGGGCCAGAGGTCACATACTCAGTGTGGATGGAGTTTGTGTTGGCTGATTGCGATCTCTGAGTGCGAGAGAAAGCGCTAGACGGTGCCTGCCGTTGGCGTGTTTAATAAGGATGCCGTCTAGTTGATCAAAGGTAACGTTGTTTTGCAGGTGTTGTTGACTGGATAAAAATGTGCGTCTACGCTTCAGTGGGTGTATCATGCAATGGTTGTTTACACACATGGGACACGGGTGGCAGGTCTGCAAACATTCGGTTTGAGCAAAAATAAACAAGTTTTTTTTTCCGTGTGTCCTTTGAGTTGGAGAACAAAAGTGTGGAGTTGAACAAAGAGAGAAGAAAAGAGCAAAGAACGGATGATCAAAGCCAGAAAGACGCTTTTGAAATGCTATGGGAGGGGAAAATACGCCTGTCTGCCTCATGTAGGTGGACACTGTAGAAAACCTTCCCAGCATGCAGTGCGCTACCCACCAAACACTTTCACAAGCTTATTTGTGTTATGTATTATAGGTTTGCTCTCGTATTTGAACAGAAACCTGCATTTTGGTGTCATGTGATGTCAGAATTACTCATATAGACAGGGCCTTGCAAACAGCTGTCGTTTAGAGGATATATA
>JAOTRC010000039.1:20527459-20543764 GCA_027497675.1 Cyprinella lutrensis
GTTACCACATTTTTGGAGACAGATTTCAGTAGTTCAGAGAGTGTTGAACTACTGCAGAATTTCTGCAATTTGTGTCTGTAATGCAGAGATATTTTCATTTATTTTATTTAGAAATTATGTGAATTTTCATTTGATTAATTTTGGACTGTTAAAGCAATTTAAAACTAATCATGTTCCAACTCTTAATAATTCAATTCGAGGGTTGTTTTTGAAGAGTAAGTCTTTGAAGAGATGTTCTAGCCTTGACTATATTTGATCTCAGCTTATCACACATATCTGATATCTCTCTCCTGTGTGTGTGTGTGTGTGTGTGTGTAGTAGAGGGTGTGTAAAGCTGCAGTGATTGAACAATGGGTTGATTTATGCGTGTGACTGGTGTCAGAGTGACAAGTCTTCTCTGTCCCTGCTGAAATCCAGCACACAGTGTGTTGCTGCTGGTGATACACATTTTCACTCCGCTGGTACTGCCATACTACCACTGACAGCAGATATAGAGAGGGAACCGTCTTGATATGGCAGCTAACTAAACCTCTTTGTGGGTGGCATATAAGCGTAAACAAAATAAAGGGTGAAAACTGAGAATCTGGCAGTGCTGAGCATCATTATTCACACCTGTCCGCTTCGTGAACAGCACATCCTTTCTCGTAACCTCATCATTTTCCCATCCTGCTTTCTCTTAATTTGTACTCATCACAAACCCCACCCTGCTGTAAAGCTCAGTGATGACTACAGACAATGGGATCATTTCTCATTTGTGGGCAATTTTGTCCAGCTTATTACTCATGTGGGCTCACACGCAAACACACTTATATTCAGCACACACAGTTGTGTGTACTTGTGCAACTGACGCACATTATGGAGTGTGTCATAATCAGTCGTGTGTTTGGCGCAGGTAATGTATTGGTTTTTTGAAAAATGAGCCGTGCTGACGTACATTAATATCCGTTGAGATAAGTGCCACACATTGTAGAGCATTAAAAAAAACTGTCAAATTTAAAATTAATTTAAATTGTTGAAAAGTTGCCATCACTATGCTATGTGGTTGCTAAGGTGTTCTGTGTCCAATTAGCATGTTGTTAAGTAGTTGCTAGGGTGTTCTGGGTGGTTGCCAGGGCGTTAGTGTTTTACTGAGTGGTTGTTAGGGTGTTTGAGGTCATGTCCGGTCTTCGACCACCCGGAAAGCAGCACTCGCCTCAAAACACTCTGTTCATCCGCGCTGTTTCATGCTGATTACAACCCACGTAACGTTGATAATTCCGCGAATAACTGCAATTGCAGATTTCGAACAGAGATGGCGACAAAGAGAAAAAGTTGCGGACTGCGGCTTTAAAAGTAAAACTGTAAATGTGACATTGTTGCAAAGTGCACTTTTTAAAATTGTGTTTAGAAACAGTAACGAAAGTGTGCACTTTTATTGCATTAATATTATATTATCTGCAAGTACAGTTTTTCAAAAACATATATACTTTTAAGATTTGAAGTACACTACCAAATCCATTCAATGCAATTAAGCGCCAGAGATTATGGTCTAAAGGAGCCTCTACTTTAATGAAAGTCTATGGGATTTTGCACATGTAACAGCACTTTTTTTGTACTTTGCATAATTTGAGTTCTCATTAGTGTAATACTCATGGTAAGGATTTCGTTCAATCCATTACTAAAATATGAGCAACAGTGATAGTATTAACTTGAGCATTGCTAATAGTTATTTCAGAAATCTTTTAGATACTTACTACCTAGTATGTCAGGTTTCAGTTTGAATAGTGACACTAATTTATCATTTATGAAGCAATTGAGTGAGAGCTGAGAAAAATCAGCTGGCGAAATGATTATCTTCCCTCGCTGCTTCTCTCGGAGGGGTCGTTTCTAAGCAACAGAAGCAGCTGGTTTAAAACACGCAGCCAAAAGTGACATCATCTGGCCCGGAATCCCTCCGGGGCGGTTGCAGCGGCGAGGGGTGCATCCTTTGTGTGGACAGAAAAAGGGCGGGGTCGACCGAGGTTGTCGGGTTAGTGGAAAAAAGAACAAGAATAATTTAGGTAAAAATGCCAGGAAATATAAACCAGCTGGGTCACAATATAGAAAAATGGCAGATACAGTTTTGCATCAAAGATGCTGGTTTCAATCGGTATTCCAACTCATTTCTCCCTGTTCGTTTTATTCAACACCCTTCTCTGGTTTATGGAACCTCAAATAAACTTCAATATGTAAGGCAAGCATTAAATCATGTTACTTAATGAGGGGAGGTGTAATGTTATTTTGTGTTATTATTTTCCAAGGGAATTGTCCTCGTTTTAAGATGTATACTTCTGATGCGTTAACTAACATACTAAAGCATTGTAAAGTACTGATTATAATTCCAACTCTAGCGTTATTTGATATTGCATGTAAAGTACAGCAATCAGAAATCATTACATTCATTTAGTACTCAAGCACATACTTTTAAAGTATATTATTTCTAAAATAATATTTATTTATTCTTAATTCATATCTTCTTATTAAACGGTCTGTACACTTACAAAGTTCTCAATGCTTCGTTTTGCATGCATGGACCCTCATTATGTTACTGTGTTACTGTGGGGCTATTCTGAGCCTTTGTTAATAGTATAAACTAGCGATTTCTTTATACTTAGTCAATGCCCCCATTACTAGCATTATACGCTAAACGTTTTTTAGAGATAAAACTCTTTACATTCGACTAGGTACCGATGTTTTATTAGACCAAAGGTTCATTGTTCGCTGGAGTCCTCCTTTAAATTTTGTTTTTGTCCAGCGTTCATTGTCATAAATGTATTTTTTTTTAAAACATACAATTTTCAATGAGGTATTTAAAATAAATTCATGACTATGAACACTGGGCAAATATGATAATACTAATTAATTTGACAACAAAAGGATTTGTTTTCTTTGTCTGCTGTTTCTTATTAATATTTGAATCCAAATCTGGATTCTATCCAACATTGGGGTCTACGTAAATATTATAAAACACTCTAATAATGTTTGAATATTATTATTATTATTTTAAAGTACAATTATTGATTTAAATCTTATACTTAAAAATTAATAAATGAATTATAATTATTACACTCTAAACAATGCTGGGTTGTTTGAACCCAAACTTGGGTAAAATATGGACAAACCCAAATGTTGGGTTAAAAATGTAATTTCAAATTTTTACCCAACTGCAACTTTCACTTTCAACTGTACATTTCATGATTTCATTTTCAACCCAACATTTGGGTTTGTCCATATTTGACCCAAATTTGGGTTGAAACAACCCAGCTTTTTTTAGTGTGTATGAATACTAAATGCCATGCATAATACCATGGCATGTTTGGTACTTTAGCAACCGTTCCGGAATTCCAATGCTGTGCACTGAATTTATGATTCAATTCACAGTGTGACTCTTTGAGATGTAAATTCAGATATGCTCTGCATGCAATATTTTCAACGTGGTCTAATTATACTTGACCATATCACTGTTGCACAGATGAAAGTTCTCCATATGGCTTAGTGTCTCTCTCGTGAATTCATAATCCCAGACATTTCCCTCATGCTTGTCATTCCTCACTCATACTGTAGTCATCGTAGTCAAAAGCTCTGGCAGGGGGCTGAAGAAAACCACCCGGATCAGGTATCCCATAATACCCCTAAACCACTGTAACCTGCACATCAAACAGAATGGCGGTGGGGTAGATCATAAACCACAAGACCAAATGACTATCCACGCTTTCACAGAACAACTGCCGTCATGGTTGGGCGACTGGAGAGCCAGCTCTTGAGAAATACTTGTTTCTTGAGTGTGTGTGGTTCTCACTCCTGACCACAAGAGGAGCTAAAATAGCTTTTCAAGTGCATTATATTATCATAATTTATTAGGATTACTGAGTGGTTGGATAAATACAGCCTCTACTATCTTTAGTCTACATTAAAATTACACGTACAAGAATGAAATGAATATTTCATGGCTTACATTTTGCCTTTGTATTTGGATCTGAAAACTTTTTCATATCCACGGAATGATTATAGTAATAAAAGGAAGTCATCACTGTCTGTCTCAGTGCTTACAGTAGCTTTGTTCAGGTAGCGATAGTTCAATATGTTTTTTTATATATATATACAAATACCCATTTTTGTTTGTCAGCTATCGTTGCCTTAAAGCATTCAAATAGTCAGTTATTCAGCATATACTGATTGGTTGTTATGTTTACTTTATGAAAATTACTCAAAGTATGCCGTAAGTTCTGCATGTACTGTAAAAAAATGAAATGATCAATAATAATAACAATATAATCCGCTTAAAACAAGCTAATCAATTTATGTTATATAAGACTGAACAAATTTTAAAGTCAGTTTAATGCAATTCAAGTCGAAATGACTTAACATCCCAGTTGTGTTAACTTAATTTAAGGCAGTAACTTTTTTCTTTTTTTTTTCTTAATTCCAAATATATTTGTCGATGACAGGTTATTTTAGAAAACCACATTAAGAGGCAGTTTGTGGACAGAACACTTGTATCGAATTGCACAGACCAAGTGCAACTTAAGTCATGTTATCCATGACTAGTCAACACAAAACTAATCGCATAGTCGGTGGTGAGAGCACGTGTGTGCAGCCATATGTTCACACGGCCTTACGTGAACAAATGGAACCGGGGGTCCATCTGAAAGCGAAGGTCTGTCCTGAACTGCCCGATGAAATATGTGAGCCGTCATCATCTGCTTTGAAGAAAAACAATCAAACGCAGAGGGAGGAATTCCTGTCCTGACAGAGTGCCATCATCACAGAGGTGCTCCTCTCTTCACCTTTACGCTCTCCCCTGTTCGCTCCCTCTTTTACATTCCCTCTGCCCAGACTTTCATTTCCCACTGTATCAGAGGACTATTCTCAGGCTTGCAGAGGGCCGAGACTGAGCAGCATGTGGGCAAAGGAGTGAGGAAACCTGAGTGCGGTGGAGCCACAGTCTCTTAGTGGATTCCTATTTTTCGCCCCTTCAGAGAGCTAGTGTTCCTTTTGACACAGCTGCATAAACTAACCAATGAGAAAGACTCACAGTGAGCTCTACAGGTCAGAATAATGGGTAGTATGTGCACTTCTGAATTGTAAAGAACTGTGGGAACTTGAAAGAGAAGCTTAACTTGCACACACTGTAAAACTCCCATGCGATTCAGTGATGGTCTCGAATGGTAATATAATATTGAAATTACAGCACAATTGCAAGAGTGATGGTATACTTTTTATGCAAGACACACTATTTCCAGTTACCTTGTCTGTTTTTGTTCTGCCAATGAAAATACTACGACGCCACAGAGAAATCTCACGAGTCTCTGAGCATCACACAGTGGTATTTGGTTCCTGAGTGAATCGGTGATTTTGAGAAAATCGTTCAGTGTATGAATGGCATTTAGTATGTCCTTATTATATTCTCCACGCATTTAATGGACATACTTTTTTAACAGACTCAAAAGAAGCATACTCAGATGTAGCTTGACACTTTGTTTCAGTTCTAAATGAATCTGCAGTTTCTCAATCGGACTAGAAACCCTTCATGTAAACACCTCAATCGATCCGATTGAGCTCGATCCGACTAGAATTTCGATCGGATTGAAAGGGGTGGTTTACTCCTTTTGTAATCCGAGCGAGAGAACATTTAAACACTTGATCGGATTGAAAACCGAAACTAAAAGGACTAAGAGCGTAATGACGTACGACGCACGGAACAAGCTGTTCTTCCAGTTGAATAAAGTGTCATATAAATTAAATTTAAAAAAGTATTAAAAATTCTCATTTCAGTCCATGTATGTGTAGTGAAGCAGGACAACGTCCCACCAGTGCTTGTTTTAGATTCTCATCCACACATGACTTTTAGGCGAGGGGTTTTACTGCGTGATAAATACAATCAGCATGGCAAAACGGTTCATGCTCATCGTCTCCAAATTATGACCAGAGACGGATAAAAATTAAAAAGACGGATAAAAAAGTCTGTTGTTTAAATACAGAACCAATATGGGGAGAATATGTTTATGCATGAACATTCGTGCAGTGTTTGCATGTCAAAAAAATCAATTCCGATTTGAATCTTGTACATATAAACGCGCACATCAACGTACCCGATCACTTTATTTATCATTCATGTAAACACCTTGATCGGATTCATCAATCGTATCGATTTCAATCCGATTGTGTCCATGTAAACGTCGCTAATGACTGAAAACAGTCACTTGTCACTGCCATAATCAATGAATACTGCATAAAGTTTAATTAATAGCTATATTCTACACAGTAGTAGCCGAAAGTGATTTTCAGGGACCCCACATATCAAAATATGAGGAAAATATTGAATAAAAAGGATGACGGGACACTTATCTTACAAGACAAGACACAAAATTGGGTTCACAAGAACGAGACGAGACGTGATTTTTGCACAATATTTTATAGAAATCCTCAATGACAAAATGCATGACAGTAAAAATCGTCTGCAGGTGCATTTTTAAAATGTTTAGCTAATAATCTTGTAGAGTAATTTCAATTCTAATTTATGATATGAATTATTTGCGTTTAAAGACAACAACATACAAGCATTTTAAAAGGTTTTGCTACAAACTCAACTGGCTTTTCTCATAAAATTTAACATATCTCTTTAGACCTTACTGTATATTTATGAGCTTAAAGAACTTCTGATTGAGGCTGAATGTGACCTCCTGATTAAACTCCTTTCCACAAATTGAAGCAGCAGTGCTGAGCGCATAAATTAAGATACACATAATTGATCATACCAATCCTACGCCATCATTACACGATCAGCGAACTGTGATTCCTGCTGCACTGTGTGCGACTGCAACTCGCACTGGATAGTTAAAAGTAGTTTTTATATATATTTTTTTTTATAAAAAAGCAAAATGACTATTGAGGCGGGTCTTTTACAGATATTGCCCTCGGTTTTGCACAAAAGGCCCACTGTTTGTGAATGAAGTGAAACATGATGTTCCATGGCACTAAATGTTTTTATCAGGTCATCTTTAGCAGACGTGTCACGGACTGTTTCATAACAAAGGGAGGAAGTATTTGCAACAGCTCATATATCATTTTTCTGAAGGAAATTCTCTTTGAAGCCTGCGTGTTTCATCCTTTGCCGATAAATCACTCGCTTCGTCATTTTTCTTTTGTTTCTCCCTCCCCTGCCATCCCCTCGTCGCTCTCTCTCATTCATCTGACATATGTTTATATTGCAAGTATTTATTGTGTGTTTTCCTTTGTAAAGTGCTGGTATATATCACTGCTGCTGGCCTGTGAGGGGAGAGGGAGGGAGGCTATCAGCACGATTGATTTGTGTTGTTTTCATTCTCTGGTGGGCTTCTCTTCATGAGCAAAGCCAGAACTCACAGACACACAAACTGAGCAGTGAGATGCGGAGGGTAAGAGAAACAGAAGGGCGTCCCTTTTCTGCTTTATTTCTGTTAGACTGCTGTGGTCTGCACTCAAAATATAGCCGGACAAATATTTAAATCCTGACGTTAAACACTGACATCTAAGCCTATTTTTCTGCCCTGTTATTCTTATCACAGGCCATTTGGCTCATATGGGACTTGTCATATTTCTAAAACGCAGAGGAAACTGTAACAGAAACCCTAGATTTGGAAACACACGATCATGTGGGAAGTGTTTCGGCATCTAATTCAAAATGATGGTCAGATAAGAGCGCAGCGTGCGTGAATCCAGCTGCTCAAGAGGAGCTGACTCATCTGTGTTACCTGCTTTCTCTGATAACAAAAGAGCTGTTGTAAATTCAGACGGTCATTTTCTGTTATTATTATTATTATTATTGTTATTATTATTATTTTTTTTGCCAGGATTGCTTTATCAAGTAGAAGTAAACTACAATTTGCACACCTGACATGGGCACAGTTATAAGTGTTTTTTTTCTACTTAAAATCTCTACATTGGAAATGAAGATGATGTAACGTTTAGATATTTATTTTGTCCTTGCATTCACCACTTTAGATTTATCAGAATGATTTTTATATGCTCTTTTGGGTGCTGTTGGCTATCTCATGGCTCTTAATCGAATAAGAAATGTAAGAAAGAAATGCAGGTTTTTAAATTACATAAAGGTTTATGTCATTGTGGCATTTCTTTCTATAATAAAATTATTATAAAAAAACTGTTTTCAAATCGAATGTGATGCCATTGTGCAGATGCATTGTGTGTTATTTAGTCATGAAACAATGAGAGCCAATGAAGTGTATTGGATTTGAACAATGAACAATGAATGCAAGGTTTGAATTGATAGAGATCTTTTTCATAAACTACAAACATTTCAGTCTGTTTGTCACAAAAATCACCATTATTTGGCATCAGAAGACTAAATATTTGTCAACTTTTATGTTTTATTTTTTTTCTCTCTCTCTCTCTCAACAGCGCCAGTCCCATCCAGAATAATCTTTCGTGGTTGTCAAATGAGTTTGGAATTATATGAAAATTAGTAAATTAATACACATTTTTTATTTTGGGATAAACTATTCCTTTATCAGGGGGAAGTTGTAGCCGTGTGGGTTTCTTTGAAGCACCAGCACAAGTTTTTCTAAAAAAAAAAAAACGTGACCATTACCAATTAAGTCCTATGGAATCATGAACTAAAAATTGTTCCGCTATGATCTCCTTTGCAAGCATTTTTTGGGGGATAAATTAAACTTTCTGAAATGGTTATATTGTGGCCATCAATAACTTCTCTGTTTTTTTTCTCTTTTTTTTCATGGTCATCTTCACTGGCTAACTCTGGAAGCCATTTGCCATTTTAGTTTCTACCACAGGTAGAAATATCTGAAACCATATGTATAGTTAGATCCCATGGGAACGTTGAAGCCGACTCTCCTTTCCTCTGCTTACCATCAAAGCAGACAAGAATAGTTAGCAAAAATAATTCAGTAACCCTGGTTTCTCTCTGTGTCTTGTGCAGGAGATTTTACAGTGAACAGGCTTGCAGAACTTCAACATTGAAGGTCACAAATGGCCTCCTCCTTGAAATCATGTATATTCATGGTTTAACCACATGCTGATCCACACTCAGTATCTCTGAATCAAGAATTAAGTAAGAGTCATATAAACAAGTCAGAAACAGTTTCCAGACCTGTTCCACCTGATACGTTTCAGGTTTTTCTCCTCAACGGAGCTGTTTGCTGCTGTTGGAATGATGGAAAGCTCTGCTCTTCATCTCCTGCTGTGGACTTGTGAGCGACATCTGGATCTGGCGTGTGTGAAGCTATGCAGATGCGAGGATTGAGGAATTCACTGATTCCACGGACCGATAGCGCTCAGCGTGGACCTCAACTTCAACGCTCGCTGGATACACACTTAGCATATCTGCGGTATGTAAACACGGATAATATCGGGGAATCGCTTTGAATGGGATTTCCTGTTTAAATTTCAGGGGCTTCAGTAAGGAGGGAATTCACTAAGAATATATCGATAGCGACGTTTATTTGCACTGTCTGCGTTATCTTAGCGGCCAGTTCACTAAAGGAATTATGCAAATTAGGTGACAACACAAACACACCCACAAAAATGGTGCTTGTCTACACCGCACATCTAAGGAAGTATTTACATTTGGCAACTTATGTATTTTTACTGATAGCTATCTGATCAAATTATGCTGACCCCCAATGCTGGAAGTGAACTCGGACGTGTTACAGTTGCATATACATCTCAGAAATAGTTATTATGTATGGGTTTACTTAATAGAACAGCTATCCAGTTAAAAAAAACACTCATATGATTACAAGAAAATGTATCATATTTTAAATTTATAAATTAAATTTATTTTAAAGTGTACTGCCGAATGTACTGACAAGGTTTTACTGTATGGTGTACAAAATATACTCTACTTATGATTTAGTATCTTAATAGACACATTAAAATAAGTTGTCCTTTTTGGTTAAACTTTATTTCGATAGTCACTTTAGACCTACTAATTATAAGAAACTTTTCTACTACATTACAACTAACTCTCATTAGATTGTATATTATAGTAGACTGTCAGTAGACTGTTAGGTTATGGTTAGGTGTTAGGCTATGGATTACGAGAATAAGTTTACTTGTAGTCGCCAAGTCACTCATAGTCAGTTGAATGTATGTTGGGGGACCAACAAAATAAAGTGTTAGCAGATATTGAGCAAACAGTCTACTAATACTCTAATGAGAGTTAGTTGACATGTAGTTGAAAAGTTACTTATAGTTAATGTCTGAAGTGGACTAACGAAATAAAGTGTTACCACTTTTCATTTGAAATTAGAACAAAGTGCACTTTTTAGGCCTACTCTCTCAATTTATATACAATCATTTTATAGGCTATTATTTGAGGGTACAGTTGCTGTTTTTTTAAAAAATTGCACATTCAATAGAACTAAAATAACATGATTTCCATTACACGAGAGTAGATGTTAAAACTTCATCCTGATTTGTACTTGGCTTTCGCCAAGATAAGTACAAACTTAGACCTGAGTTTACAGTAAAAAATGCTTCTCCATCCATTTACGCTTCTTTCCATATGGTGGTTTGACTCAGTTCGGCATTTACGGCTGCAGTGTACTTGGCGCGTCAGCACACACGACGGCTGCAACTACAGTGTGGTCTCCCCTGTGGACCAGCACCACAACCGTCTGGATTGAGCTGAGTAAGGGACATCTCTAGGGTCTTCAAGTGGGCACCGTCCGTCCTCAGTGTTTCATCGACCAGCCCACGACACCTCAAGAGGGCTCGACAGTGACTCTGGCGTCCCAGAGTCCACCTCCTCTGTCCCCCACTCAACTCTTACTCACCTTTACATCCCTCCTCTGCTGAGGTTGCTCCTTCCTCGTAGTTCACATCTGACCTAACCACAATCTCACAATCTCTCTGCAACAAAACCATACACGCAAATCTGTTTGACTAAGGCTGTCGAGCCCCACTGTCGCCGTTAAAGTAGGTTCTGTGGCAATGGTTCCGTATGGCATACTACCTACCGCTCAACACAATATCTGTACAAACACAACCCTCATTCACGCAATATACACAGGAACATAATAACTGTAACTATGCAAACTATACAAGTAAACCAACATACTCTCCGAGTTTTTCAAGAAACTCTCTCAACCATAGTCTCAACCATAGCCAGTTGCTGCTCCTCTCTGCTGCTTCAGATAAGTTCTTTACTGTGCGACACAACTCTTAGACACTGAATCCGACGTCTCTGAGGAACCGGGTTGTAGATTTAATTTAATTGAATCATTTATAATGTACATATTTTAAATTAAAGTGTATCAAGGTTGTACTTAAGTGCACTTCATGTCTACCGAACTTATCCATCTGAATTAACCCTCTAGTTTACAGCTTAAATACATGCAGTAGCTTCTTAATTGATTAAATTTAGTACTTTAGTACAAAGTACTTTCTTATATAATTACATTGTACCAAGTCAGTAATATGTAACCGACTCGGCCAGTTTCTTATGTGTAAAAGTAGCTGCCTGTTACATGAGTGTAATTACAATATGTAAGTACAGGTTGTTCCATACTTTAGTTACATGCTAATTACATTTTGTTACATGTTATTACAATTTCTACTACTCAGCAATTAATTAAGTAATTAAGACACCATAAAATAAAGTGTTACCTCAGGGAGTTAGTGAATAAAATACAGGCTTTTACTTTAAAATACTGTGCAACACTTCGTTAAAATAATAATGAATTCACTTCATTTATTGAGGGCAATTAAATAATTAGGTACTGAAAGATCTTAGGGTAAAACCAAATACATTATCAGCATCATATGGTGGAGAACAAAAAACATTGTATATGTCTCTTTACTTAGGATGAAGGTGCGCACACACATGCTAATGTCACACACTGCAGTAGCTCATGCCATGCCAGCACTTCCCACAGAAAAGAGTGAGAAGGCGTGCAGACTGCGTCAATCAGATGTACCCCAGGGATGATCTGATTAGGGAAGGAACAGCGAGACAAATGCACACGCTTGTACGTTGTCCCATGGAGCTGTCATATGCATGGGTGTGTTCACAGAGCGCTCATGCTGGCTTGTACCCCCGACGGCCGAATCCAACAACCCACCAGAGGCTTAGCCACGCTGGCAGTGACGACGCAGGAAGCGTTGGCACGATGTGTGTGTAGGAGAGTGGAACAGTGTGTGTGTGTTTATGGATGGGGCCAATAGTGAGCGTCCACTGAGCTGACATAGTAATGTTTTCTGCTGAATCTGAATACCTGTGTAGAGGAAGTGTGTCGCTTCCATTCGTCCTGGCTGCCCTTCCTTTACTCTGTGGTTGCCTCTCAATCTGCGAGCACATGTCAGTTCAGTCATTTAATTAGACAGGTACAAACTAACCTCTCCTATTGGCATAGCATATGCCTGTTTATGGTCGCTTTGACTAGCAGCTCTAATCTAATTTAAAACTGAATGTATGCTTTTAAAGTTGGAATTAAATGAAAATACATGCATCACTTTCTAAATGCATGTTATCGATCTTATTGCGAAGTATTCGTTCATGCATATCTTTCTTTTTTGACATCATAGTTTTAATCAAAATAAAACTCGTGGTGAATCTTCTGGTGAAACTACAGGCATCTTTCTGGTGGTGACGAATGCTGGACTTCTCTAACAATTTATTCCATTTAAACACCTTACTTACTGTTACCTCCAACTTGCATTCAGATGGCAACCAAGCGAGGTAAGCGCCCATTTAGGGCTCTAGGGAATCAGGAGGCCCCATCTGATTTGGTAAAACATATTTGGCAAGTGCTCCAGTGGGTATTTGGTTTTGCGCTCTGGAGAGCATCAAAAGGTTTTTATTTCCAATGTGTTTTTGCAACACATTCTCATCCCAAGACATCATCTCACTGACGCGTTTGACCATACGTCAACATCCAACGTTTTAGGGTTCCCTTTAACGATTCTAGGCCGTCATCTAACTGATGCTTTACCTTTAGCGTCAGTTAGATGACGCGGGTAGGTTTAGGTCTGGGGTAGGGTTAGGGTTAGATAGCATCATCTAACTGACATCAAAGGGTGCCCTAAAACGTCAGATGTTGACATATGGTCAAAAGCGTCAGTTAGATGACGTCTTGGGATGAGAACGGGCTGGTATTTGCAGGGTTGAGCAATGTAGTCTATCACAGAGACATATAAGTTGATCTCTTGAATGCAATGGGCAATCAGAGATGTTTAAATGTTTAAATCCACTCACCTTTTGTGTTCCACCAAAACCATTTGTGTTCGGGCAGAAGAAAGAACGTTATACGTGTCTGGGAATTCATGAGTGGGATTGGGGAATTGGATGATTGGGGGAACTGCAATTCTGCTTCATTGCCTCTGTTATTTTGACTGTTCTGTGGTTGTTTGGTTGTTTATAAAACTGTGTTGTGTCTAGTTACAACAGTGCTATCTCAGTAGCTAACTCTCTGGCTGTAGTCCACTAATGTTTGTGGTTGGAAAAGCCCACAAGCGCTTATGAGTAATAGAATGAGTCACTCTTGATTCATCTTCTTGATGTCTCACAGAGACTAAACAAATAGCTCACCAAAAGGCTCATGAAATAATAAAGTGAGCCTGAACTTGAAATTAACAATTGCTGGTTGATAAAACAAGATTGTGAAGAAATGTACACTGAGCGTAGACTAAAATGAAGCTGATCAACAGGGCTCGCACAGCGAATAACGTGACAGCACTACCTATCCAGTTGCGTTTTTTAATTAAAACCAATTTTCCACTTGTGAATTAACTAATAGAAAGAACTGCACGTTTTTAACGTGGACTTAATTTTCTACTAGATTATGCACCAGACTTTATTAAAAAAGATCTTAATCCGTTTCTACATTAATTTGCTAAAGTCAAGCTGCAGTTTATGCATGTGTTCATGTTATTCAAAATCCAGAGCCAGAACTCATTAAAGCCCCTAATGTTCAACGAATGCTGACAGGAAATCTCGTGTTAATGCTCATTTAGATAATCTCTACATCCCACTGCACACCAAACAAACAAAAAAATAATGGCCGTTATCAATCATTACAGTATAACGAGGACCAGGCGATATCCGGGGACTTTCACAGTTTGTGCACGATGCTACACAAATTCAAAAACACATGTAGGAATTCACTTGAACAGTCACACGCAAACCTCATTTCTTTAATGACGCAGGATGCTGATGTGTAGTTAATGCTGTGTGACCAGGTCCTGTGGCCTGCTCTCCATGCACTTTAAATTGCCGTTCACATGGAACATTTCTCTCCTGACCGACTTCCCCTAAATGGAAACAGATTTAGATGGCAGGAGTTGAACTTGAAAGATAAACCAATAAAAGAGTCATCTTAGAACTTTGTAAAATTCAGATTTGACAATCTATCTATCTGTCTGTCCGTCCGTCCGTCCGTCTGTCTATCTATCTATCTATACACACATCTTTTACATACATCTTGTTTGCTACCTCAATTCAAGTTCGATTTGGAATTTAAGGCATTCTCAATTCAGTTTTGAGTGGCACACATACCTTATTGTGGCTTTTGTCTTCTACATGGATAACCGGACGTGGTGCCCTGTCGCAGATGGTGCTTTGGGTTGTAGATACGCCAGGTTTTCATTAGATGAACCACCAGCAGGGCTTCTCAGATCCCCTGGCCAACACCACCTGTGGGTGGTCATCCATCATCTCGTTGTGATGGCTGCCAGAAGGACAACAAATGCCAACCGTGGCCCCAGGGACAGTTTTGCACTCACTCAAGAACATACACAGCTTCTCTTGAGTAGTAACACACCTTTTCACAATGCACAATTTACAATCACACATTTTTATGAACTCCGACCATAGAAGTTGTATGAGGGGAAAAAAGCATTTGGCAGCGATCAGTACCCATTATTTATTCACTTTATGAGCGATCAGTATTATACACTGTTTTGCGCACGACTGAACATAATCCAGCATCAGCTAGCGCTCGCTTCTTCCCTTTAAAGAGCTCTTGCTTCGGGGAGTAACTGATGACTAAAACAGCTCTGGCAGTGCAGGCAGAAACACACATGGATTTAATACATAACCCATAATCAGGATAATCAGTGTTCAACAACATTTGTAGAGTAATCTCCAAGCACTTTTAGTCCTGAGACACCAGCTCACTAACAGCTTTGTCATGTCGTAGATCGCTAAAAGATCGGTGGGTAGACAAAAGAGGCACCTGATTGGCGCTCAGGGAGGCTGCGGTTGAGAAACGAGAAGAACTTTGACACGCAAACATGAGGCTCATTACACGACGAAGCCCCTTCAATGGGCTGTGCGGCACGTCTGTCTCCCGGCATACTGGGCTGCTGTGGGGGTCACCTCGCTTGTTAGCAGGGCAATTCTCATTAAAATGTGCTTAACCTTCTGTTTTCTCTCTGTTTTACTTGCACGCTCTCACTCATTTCCTAACATACTGCATGGAGTTGCCTGCAGCAGTTGGGTCGAAAACAAGGGAACACGGAAGGGAGAAAGTGGAGGAATGTGTTCCATTTCCTGACAAAAGAGAATGACGGTGTGGTGGTGGTCTGGCAGATAAAGGAGGAGTGAGCTCTGGTCCAGGAGCATTCGCAGATGTGTCGTAGCTAGTGAAATAGATTTATTTTGTACTTTTTAATGATTTACACAAGTGCTGTCAAATCGATTAATCACCATTAATTGCAACTGAAAAGAAGTTTGTAAACATGTTTGCTTGCTATTATCATCATCATAAACTTTTAATTCCAGACTTTTGATCCACTCAGAAACCATAGACATAACATGCAACATACATAAATCATATGCATATACAAAGAGATACAAAAACTACAATACGGCATTTGTATAAAAGACACTTATACCAGTCTTTCCATAATGATTATTGTTATCATAGGGCACTAAACCTAGGATTTACTAGCAGCATCACAATGCTGTTCTGGTAGTCATTCTGGTAACAAATGAATTTGTAGATGAGTCTCCTCAGTAATGACTGAAAGGTGCTGACCCCTGCATTATAAAACAGGTCACTTGTGAGCAGTATCCTCATACAGTCATTATAAACAACCTTGAGTTTCTGCATACTAGCCTTTTTAAACTTAGTCCATAAAGGAGCAGTATACAAAGGAGTGCGATAAGCAATTCTTACCAGCTTTCTTTTGGAATTTTCCAACCCGATCTCACGGGAATTCGTACGAATTTTACGAGGTGGCTAATTCATAACAATTCGTACGACCTCACTCGTACGAATTAGTACGATTTTTGTGAAATCGTACATATTTTACGAATTGGCCAAT
>JAOTRC010000039.1:20572580-20583358 GCA_027497675.1 Cyprinella lutrensis
AAGTCGTATATTGACGAATGGTCAAAAGACGTCCCAAAACGTCAGTTATATGACGAATTGGGATGAGACTGTGTTAACATGGAAAAAGCAAAGGATAAATTTGTATTTTTTTTTAGAACTTTGTTGCAGTGTAAACATACACCAAGGCTGTTATATAGCATATTTGCTACTTTTATTGAGCAACTATGCCCAATTTGCAGTGTAATATTGGTTCCAGAGAAATAGCTTACCCACACACTTTTACATTTCGAAAAGTTAAGCAAAAGTGCATTGTTTTCCATGAAAAGCAAATATCTAATTAGTACATTCTTCTCGACCCTTCAAAGGTCTTGACTCGGTCTTGGAACACAGTGGGAGGAGAAGGACTCGTAATTCAGACCGAGTCCTCGAGATTTTTTTTTTTTCCCAGCGCTTTTTATTTTATGTGCACGTAAAAAAACACACACAACACATAAAAACAATAATAATAAAATGCAATGTTGACGGGCATTATTTGAAAATGACATCCCATGGTGCAATGCAAAGATACTGCTGTCAGAGCCATCAGGGTCTTCAGTTGCTGCCTGGTGTGAGCGGCGGTAAGATGAACAACTAATCTGCCATCATCAAATTCGCCTTTCAGAACCACAAACCGTCGGTGACCATACTCCTGCATTATATGACTGACAGACAAGAACGGTTTGACCTAAAAATATCAAAATTGAAACTACTGCAACAAAGACACCTACATCTTGGATGCCCTCGAGGTAAGCTAAAACATACCAGAAATTAATTTCAAAGTTAACTATCCCTTTAAGATGTTAAGACGACTGCTCTAAACAATTCCTAATCTAGCTTAGTCTGTAGGCCGAACTGTTGATTGTTAACTGGGGTGATATTAAATCATGAACATTAAAAATGATATGTCGGGACAAAATCTCGACTCGGACTCGACTCGTCAAAGACTTGGTCTTGACTCAGACTCGGCATAGGCGGTCTCGTCCCCATCACTACAACATTCACCTACACTCCAGTAATCTGTTTTATATTATATTGTAGCCTACTTAATTTCCTTTCTCTATAAATAATCTTATTCCATCCAGGACATTTGATTTGTTGTTTTATGCAGGCACACAACGATTCTGTATGATATCATATAGGAACAATTTTTAGTCACTAAAACAATAGTAAATTGTCAGCTTGATCTCATTAAGCAGTCCGGAGACTTCAGCTGTAAACACGAGGACTCTTAAAGGCCGTGTTTACCCATGCTCAAAGCCTTGCTGTACTTTCCTCCAGTCACGCTTTTCAGTTCAGGTGTTTTATGAGCCACCAAAGCAAATTTCATTATAAGTGATTAAAGGCCTCTCGCATTGTCTGTGTGATTTCTGAAACGCAAATGCTTCACTGACTGACAACAAATGAAGACTTCACGCACAGCGACTAAGTATTGTGTGAGAGAACGGAAAGCTATTCAATGAATGTGAGCAGCATGTCTAAGCTGAAACACATGGCTTAAAACACACCGCTCTGCTCTATTTACATATCAAGTTCAAAGTTCAAGTGGAAAACTCTTCATTCCCCAATATTTGGTCTAGCTAGCGCAACTGGGATTATTTCACTCTGCAATAAAGGCCTCTCTGCTGTTTGATATTAAACCATGAACATCTAGCATGAGCATGTTTGTGTTTGAGCTGAGTCTTGGCTTCGTATCGATGTTGAAGTTTGTTTAATTTTGCCTTGCATGTATATGTTTGTGTTCATCTGTTGTGTCTTACATGTATGGATCCAAATAAGTCTTTTCCTGTGAAAACACTGAGCTAAAAGCTGACAGCATGACACTCGCGGAGGTGTGAGGAAACATTTTTTTGGCGAAGTGGCTGTGTTCAACATGTCTGTTATGACAAAGCGCAGATTTATAGAGAGGCTCAATTTAAAAGAGCGATCTATTTAACCCTGCACATAGATGAACGAGGTGGCGAAAACGACGAGGAAGCATGACACGTCCTCACAGTCATGCACTCTTTTAATGCTAAGCTGTGTTTATGATCTGTCCCTGTCCAGACTGATTTATATTAAACACATGCATACATAGACTAATACACACCTCTCCAATAGGTCTGACAGAAAAAGAGTGTAACTTTAAGTGGGGAGGGTTCATAGTTTCCTTTACTGTTGTCTGTTTTTATATCTCCTTTTTCCTCTCCTGTTTTGTATCTCAGAGACATGAAGTGACCAGAGAATATGAGAGCTCAGGTGATGTGGCCTAGAATTGTGATTAGTTGAGAGAGTGACAATATGTCCATCTGTGAAAATTCAATGCAAATAAATAAATAAATAAATCTGCAGTGCTGCAGGCATGCTTACTACTACTGGTCATTTTGACCTAAGAAAATAATTACTGTTATGGTACTGTGTTATGTGATTACCATCATTAATCCAAGGTACTTGAAAGAATATCATGCTTAACCATGGTGTATGGCCTATTTTTTTCTTAATTCAGGCCTATTGTAATGTAACAAATGTCTATTTATTTGTTCAGTAAGATTGAAGAAAAAAAATGTTTCTTGGAAACAGACTCGTCAAAGTAAAAAAAAAGAAAAAAGAGACTATTCTTTTTGTGTTGGGGAAAGCTGACCAAAAAAAAAAAAAAAGAAGAAGAGAAAAAAAAAAACACATTAATGTCTGATGAATGTTGCCACAACCAGATGGCTCCAAACGGTCTTTCATTTGTGAGACATCTCATGAGATTTTATTTTGGCTGAATTTATTGAAATGATAGCTAATGTCTATCTTGTGGCATTCACAAGCAGGTCGTCAGTAGGCGATGTGATTTGTGCCTGAAAATCAGTTTTGTTTTTATTACTTGATTGAAAAGGTTATTATTGCTGTACACGTTTTGTGAGTGCTTAATATGGTTGTTCATGCAGAGTTAGGTTTTTACAAAAGTGACAAAAGCACAAATGCATTCTGTATGTATTTGAACTCACACCCAAAGGGTCTTAGACCCCTCTGATGAACACGGAAAATAAGTTTTGAGTCAAAATGACCCCAGGTAACTGATGAACCAGTGTCGTATCAGTTGTTATAATAGTTTACAGGAAATATTTGCGTCACCATCTTTCAATGATATTTACTTCAGACATTTTGTCACTATGGTGGATACAACTGGTATTTACAGGCTAGATGATTTAAATACAAAAAAGGCATTACATTAATTATTAATTTAATCAGTAATTAATTGAATACTCCAAACGTATGTAAACTTGTATGGAAAAAAAAAAATGAAAATATTGTGCCAATCCCAAAAACTAAGATTGTAGCCCACATTTTCCAACCTCTTAAAAGCATTTTTGAAAACTTATAAAGCTTATAAAGACCATTTGGAAACATGGAATTAGCTTTCACTGTGGAACACACACATGTGCATTGTGCATGATACTCAGCTGTATTTCTTCAAAACCTGTCGAACTTACCAATTCACAAAATTAACGGAATCCATAGCTGATATAAAAAAATGAATGACAAGTAATTTCCTACTTCTAAATTCTGAACGAACAGAGATTCTAATTATTGGACAAAAAACTTCCAACACTTGATGGCTGCTCTGTTAAGTCTTTTTCGCCAGTTAGCAATATGGGTGTGCTCTTTGATACCAATCTTTCATTTGAAAATCACATGTCTACAGTAGTATCTGTAAAACCGCATTTATCCATCTTAAAAAAATATATCTAAATTACACCATATGCTCTCATTGACAAATGCCGAACAATTAGTTAATCCCTTCTTGACATCAAGACTAGATTATTGTAGTGCTCTACTGAGTGGTTGCCCTGCACGCTCAATAAACAAACTACAGTTAGTTCAAAACGCAGGAGCTCGAGGTTCTTACCAGAACCAGGAAGTATGAACGTATTAGCCCAGTTCTGTCAACACTGCATTAGCTGCCTATTAAACATCGTATACATTTTAAAATATTGATGCATACTTACAAAACACTAAATGGTTTATCTCCGGAGTACTTGAGTGAGCTTTTAACGCATTATATTCCTTTATGTCTATTGTGATCTCAAAGTTCTGGCCAGTTGATAATACCTAGAATTTAAAAATGGACTGCAGGTGGTAGATCCTTTTCCTATTTTAGCACCAAAACTTTGGAACAATATTCCTAACATTATCCGGGGAGCAGACACACTCTGTCAGTTCAAATCTAGACTAGAAACACATCTTTGGCCTAGCATACATATAACACCTTACAGACTTCTACAGTTCAATGATCTAATTTGACTTGTAATGCTGCCCAAATCACACACTGTTACTTCGTTGGCCAGAGGAGACATGGCCCTCCGACTGAGTGTGGTTTCTCCCTAGGTTTTTATTTTTTTAATTTTTATTTTTTTTTATTTTTCTCCATTCAGTCACCTGATGGGGTTTCGGTTCCTTGCCACTGTTACCTTGGCTTACTTAGTTGGGTACATTTAATATTAAACAATATTAGAAACAAACTTTGTTGTATTTTTTTTTTCATGTTATCACTGTGAAGCTGCTTTGATACGATAGATTGTAAAAAGCGCTATATAAATAAAGGTGACTTAACTTGACTTGAAATTTGTGGACTTTGCATAATTCATTTTATGATAAATAGAAAATGCAATTTGGATGATATTTTAATTAAAAGAACATCAACATTGATTTATCTGTTTAACCCTGATTCATTATTTTAAAGTAAATTATTTAATTGTTACAGTTACTTGGCATTACATACCAAAACAAAGTTACATCCAAGAATGTAAGAATCCTGCTAATCATAAGGGACACAATGGACCACAAATGTCACTAGATTGAAAAGAAATGAGCTGATTGATTGGTGTTTTGGCATTTGAGTTTTGAATGAATGAGTAGGCTAATAATTAGCAAGCCTATCCAGACAGGATCGCATCTGTGATTCGCTTCCTGTGTTTAATGACAATTTTCCATCCTGTTCCTCCTCACAGCATCAAAAGCTAAACTCATTACTGTTCCTTCTACATAGACATAATATTTTTACATTTATTTTTGGCATTACACGAATACTACAGCCTGCAAAGCTCAAAAATGTTTGTTTAGTTTAGTACAAACAGCTGGCTGAAACTCCAGGGGCTCGATTTCCACCCGCTAATGAAGTCCTGAACGAATGTATACTGTTTATGGTAATTCTCTAGTGAAAATAAATGTTACCTCAAGAATATATGAATCCAGCCATGAAGCTGAAGTTTTAGTGTGACATTTTTGGGCTAATTTGAATGTGAGATCGGAAGAGAAGGTCACGGATGGAAAGCAAAGCATTGTCTCCCGCTCTCAATTCCCCGTTTTAATTAGTGCAGTTAAATACTCAACCCTACATGCAGGTCTCTTTTTACAATGCAGGATATAACTGTTCTCATTTCACTATGAAATCAGTCTTCTTGTTTGCCCTCCTGCTCTGGATATTTTATCAAATAGTATGAATCGTGAGCTCACTCTCATTGGCAGGAATGTCATCCCAGGAATGTGTATTTTTGGACCAGCCAACATAGGGAATGACAGCCATAACTCCTCTTTCTGTCTCGATATTAAAGATAACCCTAATTGTGTGAGTGTATGTGTGTGTATGTGTGTGTGTTTTGCGTGTGTGTGTCTGTATGTGTGTTAGTGGCAAAAGAACATCTGATTAGTTAACATTAACTAACAATAAGCAATACATTTGGTAGAGTATTCACAAAACCTCATTAACTTTAGCTATTCTAAATGGACCTGTTTACATTAGTAACATTGAAATGTAAATGCTTTTTGGGATGATGTAAATACTTTGGGAAGAAAGTTAAAATTTCATCAGTTTTCCTTCAGAATGGTCCACAATGCCATGCTATGCTTGCTATGCTACGACATTCTGTTCTCCTTAGCCTTGAGAATGCGACGAATTTGAAACAAGTGATGCGTCCTTGTGTCCATGAGCCTGCTCTATCACACATCATCCACGGGTCCCAAGACTTTGCTACATAGGCTAACTGTGTTTGTTTTGGACTATTATACTATAACATACTCTACTGGCTCATAAAAAGCTCATACTTCAGAAAGAACCTTTTAAAAATACTAACCAATAAGTTGTTTTGTAGAGATAAGCATGTGAGGAGCTCTGATGAGATATATGCAACATTTTGCATCTGTCTCTCAGAGCAGAAACATCGAATTACGTAATGTTTTGTCACTCCATATTTCGGATTCATCATTGAATTGGTCAGCAACACATGCTTTAATGATTGCTGTCCTTCTGTTTTATGTTTGTGCGTGCATGCGTATGTGTGTGTGCTCCAACAGATACATGTGAACCATTATGTGAGGACCAGTTTGAGTTTTAGACCATCAGAGTGAGGACAAAGAGAGTAAAGAGAGGACTATTTGGCCGGTTCTCACTTTCTGAGACCCATTTTAACCTATTTGCAGTTCAAGACTTGGTTTTAGGGATAAGGTTCTAATTTGGTCAAGGGTATGTCAGGGGTAAGGGTTTAGGTTAGATAGTTGAGATGGGCATAGGGTAAGGAGCTATGATCGGATTGTGTCAGTGAATGTCCACTCGAAGATCAAGAATATGTGTGCCCATATGTGTGTATCAGGCTGTGTATATCAGTGCAGTTTGGAAGAGACGCAGACCCATTCATTTTCTGGTCTGACAGAGCAATCTACATAATGAGAGCTTTACTGGCCTCAATTAAACTGTTACTCAGCATAAATGAGTTCAATAAATCCATTCTACACAATCAGATGCTAGATAAGAAAATATCCAGTGGCTAAAGTGTTCATGTCAATATGAAACTCGGGCTTTGTCACTCTTCATTTTGCTCTGTGAGTGGATCCTTGTGATGTGTGCTGGGTTTAAGGGGATAGTTGAAAATGTTGGCATCATTTACTCACTGTCATATTTCTCAAAAATATTTCTCATGGATCACAAAAGTAGATTTTTTTCAGGGGTAGTTTTTTCATAAGAAATGCAACAAATTTTTCTCTAAAATTATTAACCTAAATAAATTTCAGGCATTTTTATGCTGTTTGGGCACAGATCATTCTCCCTCTGCTATGTAATTAAAGCTGCAACCATTACGTTTATGATGTCTCCAACATTCCACACTTTTTTTCTTTTTTTCACTTAAATTTGAAGTGGTATTTGAAGTGCAATCTTGACTTCTTGCACGTCTTCTCTGTTGGTAAACTATATATGGCTGAAAGCAAAATGTGTAAAAATAGTAACATTTTAGCTTTTTCCTTACAATCACTCCAACTGCTTTTGTATGGATTTAGTGTGGGGGGCTTTTTTGGCGACTCCATCCACATTAGTTTTGTATTTAAATGTAAATAGCAGTGTGAGCCTTCTGCCAAACTTCTGCTTTTTGCTTTTACATACAGGTTTGGAATGTCATGGGGGGTTAGTAATTTGCATTTTTGTGTGAACTATCCCCTTAAAGTCTGAAAAAGTTAAGTGGAATGAACTTACTCATCTATGTGCACATAAAGTCTCATTTGTGTCGTTCTTTCTGTCTGACTCCTCTCTTACTCTTGTGGATAAAGGAACAGATGGGCGGACGAGTCACTGGCTCTGTTTTATGGGGTGAGAAGACCCAAGAGAAAAATGTTTTCATTTCCCAGAGCCTCTGTGCGCACTGTTGCGTGGAGCACTCTCTCTCTCTTGCTCTCTCAGTCTTTCTCTCTCCCTTCTATCTCCCTTTACCTTGCTCTCTTTCTCCTTGTCAGAACAGATGGAGCATATTTTATGTTCTCTTTCAGCTTCCTCAGCCTTGAGGAAATATTACAATAAAGCTGATATGCCATGCGTTAGGACAGACCTCGTCTGTCAGTGGCACTTTTTGGAATTTGTGAACTGTTCTGTTTTGCAACCTTGTCAAAGAGCGAGTTTCATAGTGAGTGGTCCTGTAAACAATATCCATCCATGAGGGCTTCCTTCAGAGAAGTGGAATTATGAGCTATAAGCTATATGAGGTTTCTTAAGTGGGTGAGGCTTAAATGTCTTAAAATGGCTTAAAATTCTCTGATTGGTCAGATACAACGAGTCTGAATAATATTTGCAATTATTTTTTGCTGTTTCCACCTGTTGTTTTTGCTATTTAAAGAGGGTATATGTACAATTTTTATACATGAATCACTTTTTGTATTGCCAATGTGTGGACAGCTTGTAACAAAACTAAGGGTGTTTACACGGCACCGTTTTAAACTAAAAAAGTAAAACTATTTATCCATTTTTGACGCTCACTTACACTTACACTACACTTACACTGTTTTGAGTGTATGAAAACGAGAACTTTTGAAAACTAATTTTAAAGTGCAATTTTTTGAAAACAGCCTCCACGTAAACAAAAATGTGAATATCTGAAAACGATGATGCCATACAACATTTGTATTATGTGTTCACTATATTTTGTTTCATCGCCATCTAATGGTCTGGTAGCAGAATACAGCATTTTTTTATTCTTTTTCGCAGATTCATGAAAGTCGTTTTGACCATCTCCTCACTTCAAACTATTCCTATCCCAACCTGGGATGGGGGGAGTTCTCGGACCAAATTCCGAGCTCGAGGACAACAAGCCAATTACGCATTACCTTTACTCTATTTAACTGTGTGTGAACTCATGAAAAGGTATTTGAAAGAATGTTTATGTATTGAACACTTTTATGTGTTGCCAATGTGTGAACAAAACAAAAAAAATGCAAAAAGACAGATTCTGTGTAATGTCAATGTGTAATGCAAAGAAAGGGCATGTGGTTGTTTGTTAACGTTATAATGCTTCAAAGGTGTTTTTTACTTGTATGCAAAGAAAGAAAAGAAACTTCACCATCAATATATTTTTTTGCCCCTATTAAAAAAAACAAACAAACAAACAAACAAAAAAAAAAAACACTGGCATCCTAAATCTCCGCCTCAGAAGTAATAGCTCAAATTGATTAAACAGAGTCTAAGAAGTCTATTATGGTCTGACACATATTTTTTTTATACAAATGGTATGCTATTCTGAACAAAGCCCATTGTACTTTTTAGTCTTTAAATGTCTCCAATTATTCAAGAAACATCCTGAAATTTGAATGCGGCTCAGTGGAGGATTTGGCTTTCTGAGCCCCTATTTACTCCCTAGATGAAGACCACTCTTTGTCTCACAGGAAACAATTATAACTTATAACATTTGCTGCCCGGTGTATGGGGATGGCACCTTTTTCATGTCTGCATAAGCTTTCTTACAGTCTGCTTTGTACAGCTTTCAGACCATGGGGAAGAAAATCCCTAGACGGCATTCTTCCAAGTCCAACTCCCAGAGACTGAGAGTTGTCCATTAGTCAAGCCCTCAGAGGGGACAGCTTCTCCCCTGTTGACTGACCAACAGAAACTGGAATGGCTGTCAGTTAGAGTCTATAATTTCCCATCTTTGTTCTTGGCCCAAACTGAGATTGAGAGACTTGGGATAAGAAAACCACTGTGTTTTCCAATGCTCAGCTATGATTTGGCCTTACAGTTTTCTTACCTTCACAACTATATCGATTCATTACACGTTTAGAGTATCCTGTTTGTGACTTGCTTAAGAGAAGCGTTTGTGTGTGCCGCATGTGTTTTGTGCCAAATCCAAAATTTCAGAGGCAGCCAAATCCATTGATTGTATGAAAAATGTATATTTATGATTTATAATGCAGTGTTGTGAAGCAATTCAAAACATCTTCGTCCTTTGGGAAGATGCATTTATCAGAGCTTAGAAGTGCCTTGAGTCCATGAGCATTCCAGTAGTATTAGGTGAGCAGATGCAAATCTCTGCCTCTGCAATTTCACGCTCAGGCTTTTGTGAATACATAACCCTGAGAAACGGCTCAGGACAGTGGATGGGGCCGGTTGGGGCGCTGGAACGCCAGACTTTCCGTGAACTGTGGATCTTATCATATGGTTTCAGTTTGAGATCTGTTAGGGTCTCACTGTTTGTTTGCATGAGAGTTTCTGTTTTTTTCTTCCCTTTGTGTGACAAAAACCCGCTGTATCTGCTTCTCTGAAAATGGGCATCGATACACGTGTGTGTTTGTTCTAGGTTGGTATTTTCTGTCTGAGTTAACTCAGAGCTTATGTTATGCTCCAGAAGTAGCCCATTTCCTCCCGCTGTGCGCAGCGCGTTTTAAGAATTGTGGGGCGAGGTAATTTGTTTTGTATTCCAGGCAGGGATACTTTTTTAATCTTTTTGCTTTTAATAAACCACTTTTGGCTTATTGGGATATTTGTAGTCAGAGTGATTAATGTAATAGTTTGCTATGACTATTAGTAAATATTTAATGGTAAATGACTTTAAGACCGGTGTCATGGTGTGTTGTGGACACGATTCCCATTTTCTTTTAAACATCCACAAGCATAAACAAAAATATTAGGGTAAATTACATGATGCTCATTTATACTTTGTTTTTTAAAATACATAAAAAAACGCTATTCATATATAAAATAGCTTATAGCCTACTCTACTATGATGAGTATGATGAGTGTTTTTCACTTCTGTACATATAAAAAAAATGTTAGGCGGAAATTAAGTAAAATAAATGTCACTTGTGATATCTGTTAAGATATGAAATTGGATAATGAAATAATAGTTTATGAATTAAACTTTTATTTTTATTTCTTTGATTTTTTTTAAACAAAACTGTTTTTTATATCTGAAAAAGTTATATTCATCCAATCATCCAATCAGAGTGTTGTGATTAAAATAGTAGAATATATATTGCTTGGGATAAGAAAACCACTGTGTCAATCT
>JAOTRC010000039.1:20593540-20610480 GCA_027497675.1 Cyprinella lutrensis
TCTAATATCGCAATATATATCGTGGAAATATAAAATATCGCAATGCCATTTTTTACCAATATCGTGCAGCCCTAATTCAGACAGTCTCGTGCATACAGGTACAGAGTCGGGCTACAATCGCCTACATAGGCAAAATATGTTTGACATTTAAATAATCGAAATAATAATTCTAATCGTAAACAGCTATGTTGAAGCCTGTAGTAATGTTTTTCATTGATGTTATGGCAGTCCACTCTGCTTATTTTTTGAGAATGTTACACTCCTGTTTGTGATTGTGCATGAAACTTCACACCAATAAATCATCAGAAATACTGCTGACTTAAGCGCACGCTTTACGGTTCTCCTCCTAATGCCTGTTAGTTGTCCATGGATTTACGTTTATTTGGCAGAAATTGGCACAAATGGAAATGTCTTTAGACATGGAAATTTGATTTCACAATCGATTCAATGAATTCATGTCTCAAATCGATCAGGATTTTTTCACAAAAGTGACAGCCCTACTCTTTACCATGTAATTCAGTTGAAATTTAAATACAAGTTTGTTTTTTGTTAGAAATTGATTTCCCATTTTACTTGAAATAAAAAAAGTGCTAAACTTTGATAAATGATTTCTTGATTTGATATTTTATCACGTTAGTTCACAATGTAGCAAAATGTGTGAAAAAATTAGTAAGTGGAAATAGCTTGTTTGTAGACGTGTGATTCTGAAGATGTGTGACATTCAGATGGGTAGGAAGTGAAAAGCAGTATGGACGAGATGGAGTCCACAGTTCATACTGTGCTGGTTTAGAAAGGTACAAACAGAAAATCACAACATAAGTTGGACGTGATCCTTATGTTATGAAAATAAAGGATTTTTCTACTGAATATAAATACTTGCATGCCATCGAGGCTGTAGATATAGAGAATGTGATGTGAGTGAAGCCGCCATCACGCCGTGTTGAGTTCTAGTTTGTTTATTTAGGGCAGTATTTTGATTCTCTGTTGTGATTGTGACATTTTTGCAATTGTAGATCATTCATGATGAATCGAGAATTGTTATAGGAACTCACATACTTCAGGGAGAAAACTAGACACTTTTTCTACATGTAAGAACACTAAAGGTAGCAGGTTGAGGAGGAGGTGACATGGAGAGACATAGACACCGGATAGCATATCTAGTAATAAATGTCACTGATTAAACCCCATCACTCAAAATAATCACATTGCTGAGTGTTTTTGAAAATTTGTTTGGTTTAATAATTAACAATTAACATGAGACTATAACTCTGACGTGAAACTTGCATGCAGCAACTTCAAAACTGTTCACAAGCTTCTATGGATTTGATTTTAGTTATCGTTTGTTGAAATACAAATTTTTTTATTGTGTGTTGTTGGTGTCTGTCTGCCGAATGTGCCCCTTTTCCTCTGTGGTCATATCTGAAAGTAAATATTTACAATGACAACTACTAGGGGTGGAACCGATCACAGTTGATTCGTTCAGATCAGGCACCACGGTTAACCACACGTTATTCGAGCATTTACTGCTAAATTGAATCATCATAGAGTGAAAGATAATTTGTACGTGTTTCGTCTTGCCAATTTACACATTCAAATAATTTTAAATGCGGAAGAGGTGAAACATATATAGGCTATTAATTTCTACAACTTTCTGTTTACAAATGGGAACAATCTTTGAAAGATGATCAAACCATGCTTTTGGTCATCACATTAAAATGTGCTTGAATTTCTCCATTAAAAGATCATATGAACCCTGAAATTTAAAAACATTTGACTATTTATGCCACAATACCATGGTTACAGACAGGGTTATTACTTTTAACCAATGGTGAATAATGTTGATTTCTATGACTTATTCGTTCATGGCACAATCTTTCTCCTGGTTTCCACATCAGCGCTGTTTGATCTGATAGCTATATGGTTTAGAACTGAATTCTGTGCTTAATTTGAATGGTTCTCACTACATCTTGCAGCGATGTTATCAATACTGCAGCAAATTCAAATGCTTTCTCATTGGATCGTCCAGCGCTGTGTATTAACAGTGTTGTGTTCTACATATAGTGGTATCACTTTGAGACCCTCCACCCCCTTCCTAAAAAAAACAATAAAAAAAAACAATATTGCAATAAATCACCTTTTTTACAGTATTGCGGAACACATCGCATAACCACCATATTAAAAACTTACGCACTAATTTCTCACGCACTACACTGTGCTTTCAATGCAGTAATCGTGGATATCTGTACCAGACTCCCTGTCCTCACCATGCCGTCTCTCCCTCTATTAAAACTAGGGACGGGCATTCGATTAAATTTTCTTAGTCTATCGTCGGAAGAATTAACGATCGACTATCGATTAATCATTAATGTTTTTACATTCAAATTTATTATTTATTTAACTTTTAAAAAAAATTAAAAAAGCAATGAAAATACAAAAATACAGCTAAAATACAGCGTGTTTCTCTTCGATTAGATCTATATTACAAGATGCGTAGGGCTTGGCTAAATTTGAGGATATGCGCAGCGGTGCTCTAACGCAACTGAACCTGCAGCTGCGAGTTGGCCCTCATGATGCTCTCGTTTGTTCCAAAATAATTAAAAAAAAAATAACTTAAACATTATAATATTTAGATTTGACAGGTTTTGTCAAAATGTAACTCAACTATCCAAGGCACGGAGTCGAGAAAGGGTGAGAGAGATTAGCCTACCTAACATTAGATTAGGCTACTTAAAGCCTCATAAAAAATAACTCACATACAACTTCTGCTCCAGTCTACTGACTTTTGTTGAGAAAGATAAGCATGTTGATGACATGATCTGGGGTCAGACGCGACTGCAACCTGCATGGTGACCATCAAGCCTTGTTTACACTTTCGCCTGGCTCTTCAGCGCGAGTGAGTCTCTGCAAACTGCGCGCGCACCTCCCCAAACGGACGAGGTGTTTATACTCGACGCGCTAGCCTGACTGTGAAACACCGAATACCGCAATGACTTTATTTTTGCCGCGCGCAACATCATGCTCGTGCCGACGCGTCGAGTGTAAACAAACGCTTCAGTCCAGCTGCTGAAAATCCCGCTCTGATGAGGGGACTGACGTTTCCGGGATACACAGACCCTCCGCGATAACATGACCAGCTCGGGGAACACGTTCACTTTCCACTCACTCACACTACGCAACGTAGCAGCATTAGTTTATGATAATCGATAACAAATTAACGCAAATAATCAAAAAATTCTTAATGATCGATAATCGATCATCGATTAATCATGCCCATCCCTATTACATATTGTACCTTTAATGTAAGTACTCAATTTTAACTTTTGTTTATTGAACTGTTGTAGAAAAGCAGTCATGTTGAAGATAAAAGTCTACCGACCACATACCCTCCATAGCAGCCCAGCCTTCAAGAAACAGTGATTATCACCAGTGTATCTGTTTCCCTGACCTTGACTGGGATTTCCTGGAGACAAGCTTGCGGTGTCAGCCCCCGTCCTGTCACCCTGACCTCAACAAGCAATTTAAGTTTCTTCCTATACTCAGAGGTAAGTCAAACCTTTTTTTTTTTCTTTTTGGAAGATGCATGGGGCTGCGTGTACATGTGCAACCTTGGCTCCTGGAGGAGCTCAGCAAGGGCACTTGCGGCTACAGATGTTGTCATTACATCCAATCAAGGTGAAATCCACAGACGGGAACATTCCAGACCCATTTGAGTCGTGACTGCAAAGAGAGAAGGAGGGAATGGATGAAAAGAAAGAACAGACAGTGGATAGAAGAGTATGTGTAATGTTTATTAGTTAGGACAGGGGGAATTTGGATGGCTCTACTCTAACAACGGCAGCGTCAAGCTGGCAAAGTGGTTGTGTTTATATTACACAACTCCACATGACCCAGATTCTTAACCTCATCTTTCTTTACTTCCATCCCGCTCTCACTCTCTCTTCTGCCCTCTCACACACAAAATATATGCAGCTACTTTAAACGCTATATGCTAATTTATGAGCTACAACATATTAAACCCTCTAAACACCTTAGCAGCAGTATAGAGACATCTTAGCATTATAGCGTCAAGTTTTCCATGCAAACATGACTCAAAATCTAGTGATATTTGTTGCATCGAAGTGACAAATTCCCATCATGATGAGGTTCTTTTGCATTCCCTCTCTCATTCATTCTGTTTCTAGGACAGTGTCTCTGTGATTTCTAACGATTATCAGTCACCGCACAGTCCGTCTTCTGCTCGGCTTCCGTTCTCTAGGGAGCACAAACATCTCTATCCAAACCAATCACGCATTCAAACCTCCAGCTAGAAAACACACTCAAGTAGCAGAGGAGTCAGACTGTGTGTGCGCACGCTACTGTCTAGAAGCTTTACGCCCTGCGAGAGAGGAGAACGCATCCCAGATCTGGCGGGAGTCTGCCAAGCACAGATAAACATGCAAACGTGTAAATAACTGTGCATATTATCACCCTGCCGGCTTCCGCTGCACCTCTTGTTTATTGCCATTCTGTCCCCTGGTTGCAAACAGTCGCAATGATAAGCATTGGAGTGAAAATTTCTCTCTCTCTCTCTTTCCTGTGGGGATTGTTTCCCTTGTGGGGATCATTTATGTCCTTATTTAAAAAAAAACAAAAAAAAAACGAACTGCACACTCGTTTCCTCGTGGTTGGAATGGGGACTATAGATTAGCGGCAAAATAATATCATCCTTCTGTCTGTTTGTCCAAGGAGCTGTTGGATGACTGTGCTGGAGAGGGCACTGTGTGTGTATGTGTGTCTGCATGGTTGTTAACAGTTAGCGCTACATGCTCAGGATAACTGGCGTCAGAGCGAGCGGACACCCTTGGGGGAGGCTGATTAGTCAATAACACACGTAGACTAGTGCAGCGTGGCTGATCCAGAATCTGGGCCCACATCCTGATGAGGCGTGGAGAATTACTGTCTGGACAGTGGATAGAAGCACATCTTCCAGCAGATCTTAGGTCAGTTAAGCCTCAATGTTTTTGTAGTAATAAAAAAGCTTGTCTGATAATATCAATAAAAGTTTAAAAGATTGTGTATTATTGGTAATATATGAATTGTTGATTCTTGTAATATTGAATGCTTTATTTTTAACGTTATAAAAAGAAATGAAGGTAAATGTAAATGTATTACATTTGATGCTCATTGATTTTCTTTCAAATTGGATCCAGGATATATCACTTGGAGTATCAACAGACAAGTGTTCCTGAATGAATGTGTTTTGCAAATCACTGCAGATCGTACTTATCAGACCGTTACCATTTTATCTGTTTAAATGGGCAAAAATAGAAGATAACGTCAGTAGACTAAGGAGTGCCACAAGGATCGATGTTAGGCCCTCTGATATTCTCAATATGCATGCTGCCACTTGGTAATATTATAAGTAAGCATGGAATTAATTTCCACTGTTATCCTGATGACACTCAATTATATATTTTATCTCGACCAGATGAAAACATAACTCATCTAAATTGACAGAGTGTCTCAAAGATATAAAATGCTGGATGATGTGTAATTTCCTGCTATTAAATTCAGATAAAACTGAGGTATTATTTATTGGTCCAAAAAACTACCCACAAACCCTCTTACAATACTACTTTAATTTAGAAAGATGTCCTGTTACTTTATCCACTACAGTAAAAGACCTGAGTGTTATACTAGACCGCAACTTTTCTTTCGAAAATCATGTTTCATATGTTATAAGAACAGCCTTCTTCCACCTTAGAAACATTGCTAAGCTACGTAACATGCTATTTGTTTCTGATGCAGAAAAGTTAGTTCATGCATTCATGACCTCAAGACTAGATTACTGTAATGCTTTATTAGCTGGTTGTCCTGCATCCGCAAAAAACAAGCAACAGTTAGTGCAAAATGCAGCTGCTAGAGTTCTTACCAGGTAAACAAAATATGATCATATAACACCAATTTTATCATCTCTACACTGGTTACCTATTAAGTTCCGTATCAATTTCAATATCAAAATTTCGTATCGTAAAATGTTACTGCTGACCTATATAGCCCGAAATGGTCTAGCACCTATTTAATGGACCTTCTATCACCCTACAATCCATCTCCATCGCATTCTTTAAGATCAACACCTGCGATGAGATGACTCGATGCCTGTGAAGAGACGACTCAACACAGGCGATATGTTATGCCCTAAATTAATACATGATTAACTAATCTATTTTTCTATGTACATTTCTGAAATGCACTTTCTGTAAAGCTGCTTTGAAACAATATGTATCGTGAAAAGCGCTATACAAATAAATTTGAATTGAATTGATTCAATGAATTGAATTGAATTGATTCAATGTCTGAACTTGAATACTTTCGGAGTAGACACCACATGTAATGAGAAATGAACGTCTTGACAATTAACACAATATCAATGTCTGCAGTGTGAATTCAATCCCTTCGAATATCATAATAATTATCATTATTTAATAATTAAGTGCTGGATGGAATCGGTCTCTCATGATGTTGTCGTGTGTCCTACGGAGACAGCGGGGGGTGTACACAGATGAAATCTCCAGGAGGACACTCCCGATGATTTTACCTGCAGTTTTCACCACCCTCTGAATCAACTGCTGTTCAGATGTTCTAGTGCAGCTAAAACCATACTAGCCCATAAGCAAACTTTGAATTGCATTGTTGTAAAAATGAGCCTCTAGGTGAGTTTCACTCTTCTCAGCTTCCTCAGGTAAAAGACCTGTTATTTTTGGACCAAAATGTATTTTCGATGCTTTAAATATTCTAACTTACTCACTGATGTCACATGGACTGCTTTGATGATCTCTCTATTTCCTTTCTGGACAAGGACATACCGTAAAAAAAACATTTTCAATTGAGGGACAGAAAACTCTTGGTAAAAATCTAAAATATCTTAAACTGTGTTCCATTCTTCTTACGGTCTTACGGGCTTGGAGTCATTAATGACATAATTTTAATTTTTGGGTGAACTAACCCTATAAGTGATACAAAGTAATTGCATATGTTTCACAAAATACACAGTCATCTGTGCACAAATAAACCACACAATACTACACTTTATGGGTACGCGAGATCCTGAATACCATCAATGATGGGACACGCTTAGGCTGAAATACCGCTCTTTAGCAGGGTTAGGGAATATTAATTTAGTGTGTCAAGAGCACTGAACTTTAGCTTCTCTTTTGTCCCGGGACAGTCTTACACTTCTTGTTACATACACATGCTCTCAAATGCCAAGACCACAAGTGTACTACTGAGAAAGGTCCACTCTCACTTGTTCGTGATTTTGATTGAATTGATTGAATAAATGATTCACTGATAAAGGGAGTATCTTTTCACCATCTACTGTTGACAACATTTTATCACTATTTCTTTAACTAAACAGAAACAGACATCGCGTGTGTTTGGTTTACCTGCGGTGCCATCAAAGTTCAGACACACCTGTGATAAAGCGCTCCGTCCAGTCGTCGCCACAGGGGATTAGCGAGCAGCCTCTGCACTAATACTTGCTATCATTTTTATACACAAACACACACCCTTTCACTCGTCTTGTGTCTCCCCACCGACACCTGTAGCACGGCCCTCTCTCTATATATGAGCCGACACGGGGATTTGACCATCATCACACACCAGCGCTAAGCCTGCTGTCAGGATTAAGCGCACCTTTGAGATGTTATCACATTCATAACATAGCATTCATTCCCTTCCTCGTTTTTACAATCAAAAACCTTGTTGTTCTTACCCTCATAGTCATGCAGGCCTGCTTTTTATTCTTGTCAGGTAATTTGTTTCCTATGGAGATTCTGTGATACTCTGTGGTGTGTTTTAAAGAACGGCAGCCATGACTTAATGTAATGTTTCTCGACCAGGCCTAATGGATTTCAGTGGCGACCAAGAACATATTTAAAAACGATGGCGGCTTCAAAAACCTATAAGGCGATTACACTAATCTTGCATTTTGTCATTCTTGCTGTATGGTTGTTTTGGTACCGTTTTTTAAAAGTTAAGGAGTTGAGTACTAAATACCTTCAGCCTAATGCATCTCTCCCTCAATGACTATCTATCTTTCCAAACTTTTTACTTCATTATTGAGTTGTTTTTCTATCTGAGTGTGGCCACGTCCTTGAAAACCAGAGGGTGGAGAAGCGAGTGATCAAACGAGAGCTTATAAATCATTTGAATTGACTATTGAAGTGTATTTCTCTGTCCCTCCCTCTTTCATTCTCTTTCTCTTTCTATCTATTCATTGGGTTAGATGAGTACAGTTTAATAGTTTTTTAATGCTTCACTGCATGAGGAGTAAGAGTAGGAAAGAGTGACGTGTATAGGGCGTCAGAAAAGCCCTGCAGACGAATTTGTCTGATCAACAGTGCAGGGAAGGTTATTAGCCATAATGAAGGTATTGAAACAATTCCAGACGAACTTCCCCCCATTATTCTTTCACATTCTGTCTGCCTCTCTATTAGTGAAGTGTCTGTGTCAGTTTGATACTAAAAGTAGAAAATGCAACAATTCTACACTAGCAGTTGACTGCTTTCAAACACTTTTTTATGTGTTTTCTAAATGCTTCTTAATGATTTTGTTGTGAATAATTTTGATCTTTTCATTGCGTAAGGCTTAATCAAAATCGATCTTCCGATGAAACAACAAACTTCTGTCGAACCTCTATCAAGAATTGGGAAAATTCACTGGTATTGGTTTCGACTACATTTGGTTGGTAGATGCTTTCGAACAACGCTCATACAGTATGTATTTTCGAAATGCTTTTTAGTTCACTCACTTAAAAATGAAAATTGTGTCATCATTTACTCACCCTCAAGTTGTTTCAAACCTGTATGAATTTCTTTTTTCTGCTGAACACACAATTAATTATTTTAAAGAAAGTATGTAACCGACAATACCGATATTCTTCAAAATATCTTCCTTTTGTGTGAACCTCTGTCAAAATTGAAGTCAAGAACTGTGAAATTTCACTGGTATCAACTCACTACTCTACTTCTTTCTTTCTGAAATCCACCAAATTCAACTGAAGCAAAGCAGAGATCACCGCTGGTATGAAATGTCACACTGTGCTGTGTTCACACTCTGGGGACCATGTACAAAGAGCGCCTTTGCCAAACAATGCCACGTGACAAATAACTCCCTCACTATCAGCAGAGGATGCTGTAAATGTGTAAGTCGATCACCTCATCACAAAAGAAAGAGCCACATTTGCGTACAGTTACCGCCCAGCACGGTTTAAATATTCGAACGCCTGCTAAAAGATGATGACACTTCAAGCATTCTTACCTGTTTGAATCAACCCATTCTTTCTCACTCTCTTTCTCATACACACACATATGCAAATACACTCATAAATCCAGAGGTAATTGAGGACGGCAGTAAACAGATGGCTCAGATGACTGAAGTGACACATCATAGCGGGGTGGGAGGTGTGTTTACTGGGACGAGCTCAGGAGACAGTCACGCAGACAGTGACAAGATAGACATTTGATACCGAAAATAAGCATTTTAAAGGGTTAGTTCACCCAAAAATGAAAATTCTGTCAGTATTTACTCACCCTCATGTTGTTCCATCCCCTTAAGACCTTCGTTCATCTTCGGAACACAAATTAAGTTATTTTTAATGAAATCTGAGAGCCGGATCACTCGTGCAGACTAGTCCATAGGCTTCTTGAGGGATTGAAACTTGCTGGCCTCAAAAGGTTATTAAATACATTGTTAAAATAGTCCAAATGACTACAGTGGCTCAATCTTAAAATACGGAATCGTTCCGTATTTGCACTTTGTTCCGTATTTTTGCGAATCAGTTCAGAGCAAATCCATGACAGACACATCTTCTAATATATGTCAGACAGACTATGAATGAAGACCTGCTATAATGGAAAATTCTGGCACTTGGCGTCCCCTTTACGGGCTCTGACATGCAATAACGTAAAGTTGTATCATTGGTCGCAGGTCTATGAGCGAGCCAGACGGCATAGATATATGCAACATAGATATTTACACGGCTGTGCAGTTGCAAATGACATGTGTTTACATATAGGCTTCAGTAAATCGAGGAAAAGGTATTTCCGAAGACATTTGTAGGCTATGATAAGAAAAACTACTAAATAAAAAATATTATTTTTTGCACTTCAAAGAACATTCTAAGTGTAATTCTATTGATTAAGTTTGGCTACAGAAAACGGTTGTTTTTATTTTTCTTCAAATGCAATCTAAGCTGGTGAGTTTTGAATGTTGTACGTTTTGTTTGTTGAAATTAAAAACAAAATTAATTCAACTAAAAAAAATATATATATAAACTAAATAAATCCATGGTTCATTGTTGGCAAAATGATCATGATAGCCTTCATATACATATCTAGCCTATTTGGTACAGTCATTGATTAGGCATACTTTGTTATTCTATAAATATAGGCCTAATAAGTTGCATTATAATATGCTATAATGTATCAGTTTCAGATGGGGTTTCACATAGTTTTGGAACAAATGTGATATGACTATGTGATACAATTGTCAAAAGTTGTGTGGAGAAAGTTGTGTGTTCCATGCATAAACGTCATCATCTCAAAACTACAAAAAAAAAAAAAATTACCTACATGCTGCTGACATATTATTGTAGCAGAGTTTGTAACAGTGTAATCAGACTTTAGCCATGAAAATGTCACAAGTAACCGTAATAAGGACAAATTTCAGAGCATGTCAGAACACTTCCAGGACCCAGAAAACACCTCAGACCCCAGAGGGTTAATGTAAAATGCATTAACTGAACTTAACTAATGGGACTCTATTGTAAAGTGTTACCTATTGAGCGCCAGAGGGTTGAGCATAATCAGTAAAAGGGAGACAGACAAACAGCCAATGACAGCGAAGCAGGGAGACGGACACATGTATGCATGCGACTAGTGAGGTCAGTAATTACTTTCTGCCCCTCTGGGGGAACAGGAGTTTCGGTTATTGTACTTTGCTGGAATTAGTTATCAGTCTCTGCACTCATACCTTGACGAAGAAACAGCAAGCGACATGGAAAGACAGACAGAAAGAGAGGGGGACAAAGAAAGAAGCATTGTGAAGCGAAGAGCAAGAATGAGTCTAAAATACATAATGTAAATAATGACTGTTCTTTTTCAGCTGTCTGCTCGAAGGAGCGCACGTATTTCTGCAGCTGTGTGAGGCATCTATCACAATAGTAATCAGCCTTTCACAAACATAAAAACAGGGGTGAAAATTCTCCTCAGGATACACTATCACTTCAGTTCAGACCAATCAGACTCAGACAGAAAACAAGATAATAGATCAACTCTATATGAACAGATGGAAGCTCCATTTTGTTTGTAGGATAAAGTGTGCAGTTTAGATTTGAGTTTTGATAATGACCATAGAGAAAAGCCTGTCTTGGAAGAATCAAGGTATCCATTTGACACCCAGACAGACAACTAAAAAACAATCAAACTGACAATTTTTCAGGGGTCTATTAATGTTAATATTAATGATAATATTAAATATACAGTATATTATATACACTACGGATCAAAGGTAAAAGTTTTACTCTTTTAAAAAAAAACTTTTCTTCTAATCAGCAAGAATGCGTTAAACTGATCAAAAGAGACACAATACATTATGATGTTGCGAAATCTTTTTTTTTTTATTTTGTATAAATGCTATTCTTTTAAATTTAATTCATCAAATAATCCTGTAAAATTATATTTCATGGTTTTATGCATTGCCAATGTTAAGAAATGTTACTTCAGCACTAAATCAGCATATTATAATGATTTCAGCTTACATTTTAAAATACATACAATGATTATTTATTGTTATTTTAAATGATGATACTTACTTTTTTTTAATCAGTTAAATCCAGCCTTGGTGAGCATAAATTACTTACGGTTGTGTAAATATGTCTGTAAAAAGCTGACTGTAAACATACAGTATATGGCTGTATACATACTGACCAGTCTACATGGTGTATAAAGTATAAACATAGAGTTATATTCTATTACTATAATATATAGTATTAGATGAAATGTGAACAATGTACAAATGTATCCCATTTTCTGGGTTATTTATCTGTTGAATTGTAGAGTTGTTAAATGTAAATAGGGACACGTGTGAGATAAACAGAATAAAATGGATATGTGTTTGGTACCTGACAGATGGGCAGTCTGCTCGATTAGTGTAGAACCCCAAATCTTCTACATTGATCCATCAATGAGGTCTCATCTCTCATTACACTACCGTTAGGGGTGAGGTCGGGGGTCATGCTGCATTGAATTATTTCTGTGTACTTGCACAAAGCAGGCCATTCATTTCTGAAGACAATGTTCATTAAGACTGGGACCTCTCTGATTTGTCTTTGTTGGATTTCTGTCCTGAAGAAAAAAGGTGGACAGGTCAGGCCGTGGCACTGTGGGTGGATCTATGTGGACACACTACACTTTATCTGGTCAGCTGGTATCTTGTCTCAGTGACCCGTGACTTTTCTCACAAGCACATACACACACTGTCAGCATCTCTTAAGTGCCATCAATCTGTCAATTACTACTCAGGTAGAGCCATTCATCCATACAATTAAGGCCTGTGGATACAGTCTCAATGATCCACCTACACACACACACACACATACTAAAGGAGCAAGGGGATGTTCCACATGATTGGGTTTCCTAATGTTAGGCCATTCCATTGTGCATTGAAACAAAACTGAAGTGCCACATTGTTTTGAACAAGGAAAAGGGAAAAAAAATCCAGAGGAATTACAAAGTTTCTCTCTTTGAGCCACCATGAGCGCCGTTCGCCCATCCAGTGCCAATGAGCCCTTAATCCGCAAGGCCTGAATGAGCTAGTGTGCTGATGGCTTAATTTTGTATACCGTCTTCAAGGCTCAGCATCTTCTGTTTGTTTGTGCATGAGAGAAAATGGTGAGAGAGGCAGAATCAGTCTAGATAAAGCACTGGGTTTTTGGCCCGTCGCAGACTCAAATTTACAGCTTCCTTAAGGAGCATCCCAGAAGCGCAGTGCTTTCAGCTGTCAGCACTTAGAATGATTTTACTGCTTGCATCTGATGTGTGTTTGGTGATCCTTACTGAGTGTTAGAGAGAGTATGTGCATCCATAAGCAGTGTTGGGGAATGTAAAAATAATAATTGAAAAATGTCAAAAGATAATGAATTGCATTGTTGGGTTAGTCCTCATTTGATTATTTTACTTTTATTTTATTGATTTGTTGCATTATCTTGTCATTTCCTGACCAATGCTCTCTCTCTCTCTCGCTCTTCCAAAGCAGTACTATGCTTGGCTTGCAGGTAGATTCTACAATTTGAAGTGGTATAATGTGCTGTCACAAAAGCTTAGTTTGCATGTAACAGCTACCCCGTAAAGACATTGCAGTGCTTGCAGTATAGGCAGCGTTGTTGGTTATAATGGGAGCAATCCATTCACGTTGCGCAATTTGCTTGCACTGTCACATGTGTTGATTCAGCCTACGTGAACAGTTTAGGGAAAAGAGGGGAAAGTTTTCAGTTCAAAATATTTGACTCAAATGAACATGTTGTTCCTGATTTAGTCAGCGTCATTTATCTTATGAACATGGCTAGAGCAGATGTCAAGATTTTCAAAATACAAAGTGCTGCACAGAACAATATAATCAAAAAATAAGGATTTACAGATTACAATACATATTAAGAAATAGCATGCACAAAACAAAAATATTCATGACGTATTAAATCCACATTAAGTTGATACTGGTAGGCTATTCCAAAAATATCAAAAGCTCGGTTCCAGTACATTCAGTAAATAATGACTGTTCCTCACACAAAGCTCATATGTACTTGTATATGTAGAATTATACTTTTTTTGACAGCTTCAATCTTCATTTTATCATTATTTAAAAAAGACTGACCTTCATTTTCTTCAAAAATTCTTTGAAACTTTTGGTTTTGTAGAAGAAAGAAAGTCAAACAGGTTTGGAGCAACACGAGGCTGAGTAAATGATGACAAAATGTTAAACTAATCATTGATAAAGTATTTGAAAAAGTAACCTCATAGTGTTAATCCAACAAATGACACATTTTGTACTTCTAAAAAAAAGCATAACAAAAATAGTTGATTCACTGATTGCACGTGAGCTTACAACATCTCACATGCCAATGGATGTGCAAACATCCCTCTCGTCACATTGGCGTTGTGATGTTGTCAGTGCAGGTAGCTGATGTGGAAATAATGGCGCATGTCAGTGGGAGCAGACATGCCTCTCTGAATCCCACACTGAAAGCCTCCACTTTTCAGCCTCATGTAGCCAATCTCCCCGCCGGTAGGACCTCGCCGTGAGCTCATTGAGTTGTCAAAATCTCAAATAACCCCAGCTGCGAAGAAAATAACAACTGCAGAAATGTCAGTCTTTCCTCCACCCCGGGTCAGTTTTCCAAAATCTTCTCCTAAAAAGCTTGGAATCAAGGTTGCCGTGGGAACCCCTAAAGCCAGGCCCTGGTCAGACCAGCAGGCATTTAAATGGAAATGGCCAGTGCAGGCAGCTCTTTAAAGGCATCTCCCTTCTCTCCTTCAGCTCGTCAGCACACATTTGGGCACGGCTGGCCGCGCAGCAAAGACACCCCACCGGCATACCGCGATGTTCAGGCTTAGAAGATTAGGAGATCCTTTTACAGAAACTAATCTGGTGATATAAAGGGGGGACAATGTGAGTGAAAAGGAGAGGGGAGAAGGGCAGGTTCATTTTAAACTGTGCCTCGGCAGCTCAAGTGATATTATTCCGTTTGCCCACCCCAAAATATGCTCATAATGCAATCTGGACTGCTCTTCCCCGGCTGATTGTGTGTCGTTCTTGCGTGTCACGATCCATCAGGATCAACACACAGGCAAGAATCTGGCACAGAGGCGGAGCACACGCTTCGGATCGCATGCTGAGACGGGAGAGAGTGACATGAGAGAGCGGATGATGGTGCCAGGATGTCATAATAAAATGGGCAGAATGAAAGGCCGCTGTGTCTAACGTGGTTAAAGAGATCAGCTCTTCAAAGCAGCCGCCCCCTTCGTATCTCTCTGATGCACCCCGCACCCAAAGGGCTGCCTTTCAGCCTCACAGTGGTCCGGTCCAGACTCACACGGTGCAGCTGTTTCGGAACGTCTCCGAGTGTATTTATGTGTCTGTTTGTTTGCACACTGCCCGAGGCTAGGATGGTATGCAAAAGCTGCTGTGTTATGGGAAGAGCATGAGGTTGGTGTGGAGTGCGGAGAGCGATTTGTTTGTCATCTCCATGAGTTCAGGGATATTGATCCCACTGTATGTAAATCATTGGAAAATGAAGGCATTTGAATATTTGTGACAGACACGAGTAAGGGCGTTTTGGGTAATTGGTGCAACCTTTGCAAAGGCATAAATCTGGGTTTTCTCCTTCTGCAGCAACAAAGGATAATAAATAGTCTAATTGAGCATTCTGCAGTCATCTGAAATCCGCAAACCGTATGGCTGGGATGAGCAACCAGTCCAAAAATCTGCTCCTGATTTCACTAGTTTTATCAGCATCAGTTTCTTTTTTTCCACCCTTACGACTGCAATTCTTCCATTTAGATTCCGAAACGTGAAAGTAACTCTCTCTCTTTCCCTCCGATCTGTCTCTGAAACATTCATTCATTCATTGGTTCATTCATTGGAGAGCTGCAATCAGGCAGAAAATCAAGCTTAAAGAGAGGGAGTGCCAGTGCACAGGGTTTCCTTCCCAAACCTAATCCACTTTTTGTTGCAGGCTACTAAATTGCATTCCTGTAGGCGAGGAGAATGGAGTGGGACTTTGGACTGGGTAATACAGGCGCTGAAAAGACAGAGATATGGGAGTTGTTACCTACATGGCAGGAGATGTCTCCTGACAGCAGCTGTTAGGACATGCCAGCTTTATAATGCTGCTTGAAATAGTTTGAGACAGTGATTTTCTCCTTGGCTAGGAAATGAATCACCTCGAGACATTCTCTGCTTCAAAATATAGTGTACATTACCTTCAACATCACATTGGATATTGAAGAGGATAAAAGACTTACTGCATTCTCACGTAAAATAATTCAAAGTACAAATGTGACTTCAGAAACATGGAATGCAATTTTTTGGGGTGGTAGACAGACGAATGATTAGATATATAGATGGATAGACAGATCTACGATGGTTCGTGCTCTTTCAAACACTGGACATTGTCTGCCGTGATTTAAGACTATCCCTAATTCTGTATTCACCGTGTGTGGGAGATACATTAGGGACAGGGTCGGCTCTAATCGTTATTGTCACGACTCTCTTTTCCATTAGTCAATGCTTACGTCCACACACGCGCACCACAGACGCTGGGCCGCACAAGACTGATTGAAGCTGGGCGCAGTTAGTTAATGAATGCATGCACAGCGAATACAAATAAGGTTTCTGCTAAAGTTGATCTAAACAACAAACAAACAAACCACATATAGAGCAGCACAACGGAGGAAAATCTCAGCAGTGGTGAAATTATTCAGATATTCACAAGGAAGCAACACCACGATTGGAGTCGTGGCCTAGTGGTTAGCCTGGAGGGCTTTTTATTTTAAAGGTTGCTTTCAGACCACAGGAGAATGAATGCTATGTTTTATTTGCGGATCAACTTTGTTTCAGATAATTCCCTTTAAATTCCTTAAGAGATTTAAAAATAGACACAAACACAATCGTTGATAGCACAAGTACAGAGCTTTTAATGTGCGTAGAAAATGGAAAGAATTTCATCACAAGTGAAGCTACGATCTGGTTTTGATTGAATAATTTTAAAGTCGGCGTGAAACGGAAGTTGAGATTGTCATTTTTTTCCTTGTCGTGACGTATATCCAAGTGAAACAGCTTCTGAAATTAGAAAAAAATGTAGGGCAGGGCTTGATTTCACCCTTCGGGAATTAATTGGATCA
>JAOTRC010000039.1:20613207-20624158 GCA_027497675.1 Cyprinella lutrensis
CAGAACCGGAGATCGGCTGAATGGATTCAAAAAAGGTAAAACTCAACAGTTTAACTCTGGGGGAGTTGTAAAATGAGAGTATTTCCAAAAAAAAGTGGTGTATCCCTTTAAAGACGCATTTGAGAAGTGAATAGTGTCAAACCTTTTTCTTAACAAAAAGTAATTTTAGGGAGTAGTATAAGTAGGCGTGAGACAGAAATACTGTGCGATTCATAATTCACGGATTCACAAACAAATGACTCTCATGAACAGGTTATTTTTAGTAATTCCAAAGCATGCAGCGTCAGAGTCTGATTCACAGATACTCAAATGAGCCAGATCTTTTTTGTGATTTCTGAATCATAACATAAGTGTAGTGTAATTCCTAAACAAATTACTCATAAGCCGGGTTAATAAGGTAAGGTACTGGTTCAAATTAGTCGGACAAATCCTTCACTGAAGAGAATCCAACAGAATGCTTAATGAATCAACATCTGACTCACTGTAAATATTATTATTATTATTTTATTTATTTATTTATTTATTTTATTAGTTACACTAGTTGTTGAAAAAAACATATTAGCTTTACTTAAGCATTCTAGCTTCACCAGTTAATTTAGCTCTATGGCTATGCTGTGTTATCAGCACCAGACCAGCATGAAGATCCAACAATTAAATTCATCATGCCTTTTTTTTCACCAAAAAGAAAATCAGTTCATTGAAATGCTTTGTCTTGCATTTGATTTATGAATATATACTTTCACACGCTATCAAGTTGACTTTGATGTATCGTTAATTGGATTACCTGTAGGAGCATCTGTCAAATCCTTTGTTTCTTCAGATGGCCACATAAAGTCTATCAGCCCTCTTGGCAAAGTGGTACCATCTAAGGTTCCTCTGGCATATGGTGTTTGGGTAGCACTAGAGGATTTCCACAGTGTCTGGTAGGTCCGAAATCTTGTTTCAGCATGAGTCTGAGGTGTATGTGTCTCTGTATTCCAAGCATTCGGTGTTTTGGACTCTGTACTCCAGGCCTGAGAAGGCAAAGGCTGCAGTGTTACCAGTGCAGAAGATTTAAGCGATTGGTCAGTTTTTCCTTGCTTACTAAAATTTGGCCAATCAGATGCTTCCGTTTCAACTCCTTCTTCATCATTCTGGATGTCTGAAGGAATTTCAGTCATAAGGGAAGTCAAAGATTTGATCAGTGGTGTTTTTGTGGCTGGAAGTCTTGAGAAACCACGATTGTCCATTGTGGCATAGGGGTTTTGTTCAACTAAAGGGTCCACCTCAAGGTCTCTGCTAGACTTCTCTGATTGTAGTGCATTTGGGGATGAACTGAGGATGGTTGGAGTAGCCGTGTCCATTTGTCTCGGTAGGAATGTCCACAGTGAGCTGCTAGCTGGCTCTGGGTCAGTGCTGGCCCAAGCTCTTTCATTTCTATTTAAAGATACAGCGTATAGACTATCACACAGCGAGAAACTGAAGAGCAGCAGTAGAGCTTCACTGTGAGGGGTCATGCTGACGCTCCTCTGAAGAAGTTACACCTCACAAAGTCACCAGGCAGTCTACTTTTGCCTTTCACATTCTGCGCAGGTTCTGAAAACAAAAACAAATGAAACGTAAATTAGTATACATCTAGCCTGGATGCTAGCCCGAACTCTGCCCACAACATTTTTTGGTCGGGAAGTTCGGTCTGGACTCGATCCATTGAGGAGTAATTATGATCAGGCAAAAAATGTTCGGGCCAATCAAATTGCCAGGGCGGGCTTTACACGATGATGGACAGATGATCTGCAGGGACGTAATCATCACGTTATCAAAGGTTTCCCTCAAAGATGACTGCAGCTGGAGAATTGAGATGTATAGATTCCACTGTCGCGTCTGTTGTAAAATAAATCGACAGCGCATTCAATTTAATAGACGAACAGAAAACGGCAATCAAGGCATTTGTTGATCAATCGGAAAGATATTGTTGCCGTCCTTCCTACAAGATTCGGGAAAGTGTAACTTATCAGCTGGCTCTGACGTTTGCTAAGAAGATGGGACGTATGAAAAGCCTGTGGTCGTTGTGGTTTCTCCTTTGGTCGCAATCATGGAGGACCAAGTAAAAGAATCAACACTTGCTATTTTACTTCTAAAATAAGTAAGTTCTGTAATTGACCACTGTATGCAAAGTTGTCTTACTGCATCGCTCTGATTGGTTGTAGGTCTGTCCGACTATCCAATTGAGTGCAAAGTCTGTTTTTTGTTTCTGGTTCGGTTAAGACACGCCTCATAATCAAAGCCATTAAGAGCAGTTTCAGACTCACATTCCGACAAGAATGAGTTTGACGAAGTCAGGCTACAATATGTTGCCATGACACAGAAGTTGCGCAAGGCATTTCTTCCCCAATTGTATCTAAATCTATATATAGTGAAATGGCTTCTTGAACAAGAAAAATGATGGGATGAACTTGAATTATACACTTTTGTGCAAACATAACGGAACTCTCTGAATTAGAGTCCGAAAACTGCTTGATAGCGCATGTTTATGTTATCAATTATAACAATCCAAGCTGATCAACCGATGGTGAGTTGGGGGTTTTCAAAACAATGCCAGACTTTTTTAATCGTAGTGTGAAAAGTGCAGCTTTCCTTAGGGTGAGTGCCAATGAATGATGTGCTATTCTCATTTAATCAATAAAAATAAGATTGACCAAATAATTAGGGTAGAAATGTTACTCTCCAGAACCTAACTTGCAGTTTTATATGGCTTAATTACTTGCAGTAATTTCAGTAATTAGGCTTGTTAGATTCTAAATCAGCTGGTGTTCCTAAACTTCTGAATCTTATACGGTGTGTTCGAAGGCTCAAAAATGCTGCTTTTGGAGGATTTATTCAAAGATAGTAAGGCATCAAGGCACCTTTGAGTCCAATGTTAGCTACACTTCCTGTCTCATGAGAAACCTTAGATGTATCTTTCACTGCCTTTGATATCCCACAGTCCTATGCTTTCCATTCTGTGACAGGTGAGCTTAAATAATGATGGTGTCTGAAAGTTGCAGTAGGTGGTCAGTTTGTGTGTAAATGTACATTTTTGACCAATGTTTTCCACTTTCCACGCTTAGTTATTACCAATTCTCAATCTATTCTGCAGTAGATCATTAAACCATAATGCTGCCTCTAAAGTCTGTCTGAAATTTGTTTCGTGAGGTACCTTCTTGAGCAAAAGTTCTCCTACAAAGTTTGTTGACATAGCCATGGGTTAGTTCACCCAAAAATGAAAGATGTCATTAATGACTCACCTTACTGTTGTTCCAAGCCCGTAAAACCTCCGTTCATCTTCAGAGTACAGTTGTCACGGTACACAAATTCATTGCTTCCTTCTTGTCTTCTGTTTATGTTGTTGTATGAAAGCATGTGTGTAGTGGGTGTGACTGAGTTTCATTCGGTCTGATCACCATCTCATCCTGCTATATATACTCACCGTTGTCTCATTCCCTTTGTCAGATCGTTGTTTGGTGTCTCGTGTGTTGGCATTCCAGTCCTGTCTAAGTGTTCCTGTGGATTATCATTGTCTTGGTGTTGGATTCGTTGTCTTTGTGTCATCTCCTCTTTGCACGGTTTTCGCACTCTGACCATCGAAGTCACTGCGCCATCTGACCATGCCTGTGTCCCGCTGCTGTATCTCTCACCATTTAATAAAGACCTGAGTTCACTTGCATTTGCTTTCTGTCCACTATTGACGATCATGACAACACTTTAAGATATTTTAGATTTAGTCCGAGTGCTTTCTGTCGCCCCGTTGAAAATGTATACACGGTATATTGTCGGTTCCCACACCTTGGTAACTTCAAATTTAAGGACCTTTCAAGGACTTTCCAGGTCCAATACCCTCAAATTTTTAACTTAATATGGGGACACATTTGTTTTGTCCAACAATAAACATTAAGGTACCATCATAGTAGTTTCGTCCATGCGTGAACATCAAGGCAACGTACAATACAAAGTACCCCACGCGGGAAACACTTAACATCCCACGTAAATGTGCATAATTAACTATAATCAAGCAAAGCTAGTGTGCATAGGCCATGAAGTTTTGGCGAAATAAAACATTAGCAGACCAAAATAATATAATATGTTTTTTTCCCAGAAAACTTCCATCACAAAATAAATTCAAGCACTTTCAAGGACCTGTATATATGTATGTTTTCAAAAACTTTCTAGGGCCTTAAATATATATTTTTTTTCCTGATTCACAAACTTTCAAGGATTTCAAGGAACCGTGGGAACCCTGTCCTTGTCCAGAAAGGAAATACAGACATTATCAAATTAGTCCATGTGTGGGTTAGTTAGAATGTTTTGAAGCATTGAAAATATATTTTGGTCCAAAAATAACAAAACTACGACTTTTTTCAGCATTGTGTTGTCTTCTGGTTCTTTTGTCAATCTACGTTCATGAGTCCGCAGTGACGCTGGTGACATATAAGACACTGCTGACGTGTATCTGGTGCGTCTGCAAATAAATATGGCTGGGCAAAAAAAATGCAAGTCTTCCTCTGTGTTGAAATCCTTAAGTCCCGTACACACCGGGACGAATATCAGAGCACGTTATTCGTCAGCGTTTTTCAATGCGTTTTTTGTGTTCACACCCAAGCGTTTTTCGCTGACGATCAGCGGACAGGACGTGGAAACAGGACATGTGTAACGCAAAGTTGAAATGTCGTCTAGAGATGAAAAAATAGCACTAGTTGTCAGATGAACAGATGCACGAGAGACGAGAGTTGTCATATTTCCCCGTGTTTAATAAAACCACTCAAACGTTACTCTTGTCCTCATACATGGGTATCAAGTGAGAAAAAATACACAAACAAACATCCAACTCTGGTCACAATAGAAAAATAAAATAAAAGAAAGAATACAAAGAGTCAGAAAAGCGGTTATCTCCTCTCCTCACTTGTCAAAATCTAACTGACACTAAGCACAATATGCGCAGTTCTCATCTAAACTCGAATTTCTATTTAAGCACAAAGTGACTGTTACACATGTCCAGGGAAAACAGGACCATTGGTGAGCCTAATTTTATTACAGAAATACTAATATAAATATTATCATAGCTCTTTGTGCTCCGAGACCAGCAGTTCAACATTTGTCGTGCCCATGGGTATGTTGCCTTGTAGGCTATATCTTCTTCGCTGTATGTGTGCTCGGCAAGACCGTTTTGTGTTTGAGCGCCCAAAAGTTGTGTTTTATTGTCACTTCAGAAGCACCAGACACGTGAGCAAACCCGCCAATCTCGTTGGTCGGATAGTTTTTGACGCAACGTGTCAAACCAAAAAAACGAACCTGAGGCATTTTTTTTTTTAAAATGACGCTTTTACGCGTGCCGTTTTTCGTGTCAGTGTGAACACTCACATTGGCGCCCATTGTTTAGTCACGAGGCGTTAAAATGAAATATCGCAAGCGAAATTCGTCCCGGTGTGAACAGGCCTTTCGACTTGTTTGCAAAGATTGTTTTGTTTACAGCGTGCGTCTCCCTCAGACTGTAGTAAACGAAGGTCTTTCGCACCAAATAACACGTCAGCAGGATCTTACTAACCAGCGTCACTGAACGCGGCTTGACAACAGAACCGGAAGAGAATACATTGCTGAATGCAGTCGTTTTGTTATTTTTAGACCAAAATGTATTTTCGATGCTTCAAAAATTTCTAACTAACCCACTGATGTGACATGGACTACTTTGATAATGTCTTTATTTCCTTTCTGGACAGTTTATGACAGTATGTCATAAATTTGACTTTTAGTATAATTAAAATTTTGTCTTTTTATGTCATAATCAACACTTAGCTACTTTTTTTCTTATGGCATAAATGGTATTCCACAGTATCGGTCAGCCATCAACCGAACATAACGTCATATAACGTAACCAACATAACGTAAAAAAGTGTTTTTCTAATTAACTGCTTGTAAAATAGGCTACACGTGACCCGAGCATGCCGTAGAACCATGTGAGCAGGCAAAAATGTTTCTCAAAAGCTGTCCTTACAGTAGTGCAGTCAGTGGATCCAACTTTGTTCTGTAATAGGAGGGCAAGAACACTGAAGAACTGCGGGAGCAAAGAAAAACCTCCGGCCGTGAAGAAGAATACTCAAAGTGCATGCGATTAAATGCTGAGGATATTTCTATCTCACATTGGAGATAGTCTGGGCCTGGGGGACTGCGACTGGAGAGCAGAAGTCTGTAGAAAAGCAGGAAAGATGATTTCGGGGGAGGGGGACGAACATACTCGCAAGATAGTACATTTTTAGTGCGAGATAACACTATTAGAGAATGGTCAGGGAAAATAATGGAGAAAGAAAAGAACGAACACAGAGAAGCTGCCTTCAGGCTTCAGTCGGAGTTGGCAAGAGTTAATTCTGTCCTCATTTTGCATTCATAATCTGTTCCTGCTCTAAAATGGAGAGCAGCACTCCTCAGCAACTTTCGTTTGATGATGGAAAGTAATAGAACTCTGCAGACTCAATTGGTCCATTCATCATTCAACAACACAACGCGTGCAGATTTCCATCCAACCGACCAAGTCTGCTCCAGCTCAGTCAATGGGAGGTAGATTGGTATTCACTCACGGATGTTATCTTATCAGTAACCTTGAATGTGAAATCAATTTGTTCTGTGCGGGCAGGGCTGGTGAATATTTATGCCAGTTTTGGAGCGAGGCAATTGGCTCCATATTATCTCTGTTACCTGCACCGAACGGGAATGTCAATGATGTACTCCAAATAAAGCGTCCTCCTTGTAAACAAAGGCCTTATCTCTACGTTTTTCATGGTCGATTGTGCAGTCAGGGCCATGTCGTTTTGATACAGCTGACACGGCGACCGAACCGTGAGGCGGTTATTTCTCCTAAAACAAATGACAATGTTCTTATTGTAAAGCATTTTATCTGCCAGTAAAAAGCAGTGGGAATGTAATTAGTGGTCAAATTGATAATATTTTCAGTTAGTTGATTGTCATTCCATGAGAAAATCACAATTAATGAGATCTTAATTTTTTCACAGCAAAGACATTAAATGGAATAATCAGTGAGATTAAACTAGTGGTTAAGATCATTTTTCAGACTTTAATACATTTTTTTTTATTCTGCAAGACAATTAGTTAAATGAGAACATAGGCTACATAGATATTTCCTCAGTCGGCATGAAATAGAAATTGATCCTACAGTATATCTAACGCATCATATCGATCGTATTCTGAGAACATCATCAAATCAATAAAAGCCCCTAATTTTAATCAAAATCTCACAACTTGATCTTCTCCCTGGTGTCAGTGGTTGAGAAACACTCAAAAATAAAGAGCTGGATCTAATCGCACACTGTGAAAGTTTAATGAAAACAAAATCAAAAATCACTACTCGGAATAATAGGATAAACAGAAAACGCGAAAAGATTTGTCACTACTTCCACATTGTGACTAGGTGTTTCATTTCATTCCATGACCTTTTCATTCCATGTGCCCCAAGCCTCATGACATGTAGTTTCCATTGTAGATTTTGTTTCTTAGTTTGTGGAACCTTTCGAAAATTGCTAGTTGACCGATAAAATCTTACAAGGTTAAACTAATTGAGCCAGAATCCAAAACACTTCATTTGCTGGACTTTCAGCAGAGGAGTTTCAGATCTCAACATTATTTCAAACTGCACATGTTCATGTACAGTACATTAACAATAGCATCCTTTGTTTCTACTTTTCTTTTTCCTTTGGAATTTAAGGCAAAACATCAGAGAACATTTTTGATAGAAATTCCGATCTTTGCAAGAGCAACCACTGAGCAATTTAATGTTCCACTAGGATGCGGTCATCTTTCAGTCTATGTGTGTGTGTGTACCGTTTTGGCTGGTGTTTTGTCACCTGCTCATAAATGTCTTGTAGCAGATTGAAGTCACTGTAGCAGAATACCGTGTGCATTTGTTTCAGGCCAACCTGGGTGAGATCATAACCTGAGGCACAACGCTACCTCCTTCACCTCTCTCTCTCCTGCAGGTTATTGTAATGCAGCAGATGGCTTCCCTCCACCGCTGAACGTTTCAACAGAACGGCTCACAGCATCCTTCTCCGTCCCACTCTCCCTCGTACTCTTCGCCTCTATCTCTCTCTCCCTACATTTGCCCCCTGTCCCCACAGTCAGAAATGGACACCGGCCAGACCACTGCAGACCAGCGCAGCGTCCCCTCTCCCTCGCTTTGGAAGACAGATTTCAACAAAAACATGGGATGGAAATACCATTTGATTGCAGCGTGTGCGTTTTGACCGAGCTGCGTTTCGCCTGCTAGAGATAATGAGGACGGTCTGTGGATTACTTCTACCATGTTGTGCGTAATTCAGACATATTTGTTCGTTGGAGAAAGGTCCATCTATAAATCCGGTTTCCAAAGCTCCAGAAGTTGACAAAGACGTAGTTTTGTAGAAATCCTAAAGCTCGCCTCAGTATTGGTCTTGGACCATGGCGAACCCTAAAGCCTCGGAAAAGAAATGTGTTTGCGCTCGGCACTGGGGACTTTTGGCATGGCGGTCTGTATGAATTGTCCTGTGGCGCACATGCAAACCGAGGCACTAAGCTCAAGGCCTTGTCCAAACATTTCCCTCACTCTCTCTGGCTCTTAATATTTATCCCTCACTCCATCATTATCTCTATCTCTCGTTTCTGATGAATCACACAAGTGTTCTCTGTATCACACTTTGTGGTTGAAAAGGTTCCAGAGCTTTGTTGCATTATAGAGATGGATCTGTTGAACTTTTCCTAAGTTGAGGATTTCAAGATTGCTGGCAGGGACTAAACCCCTGCTCGCGTCTGATTTATACTGCTGGGTTTTTCTTACACAATCTCATAAATACTTACACAGTGGACAGAGAAGAAATTAAGCGGACTGCTTTTTGGCCGCAGTGGTGTCTGCAGCGTTTTAGTCTGATAGAAAACCAAATGGTGTGGATGAGGATGCTGTGTTGCAGATGCTGTGGGAAATGGCTGGATATCAGAATGTTGGACTAACAGTATTTTTACAGAAAGTAAAAGTCCTCCTACAGTCAATAATCCTATAAAACTAATCTTTGATGATCAAAATGACTACATTATACAGTTGCCATTGTTACACAAACCATGTTTCCATTCCCCATCTCTGAGTCAGACTGGTGCCTTCTAAAAATCAGCATCCTAACCCTACTGAAAATAAACCATGTTTTGCTAAAAACAACAGCAACAAGGTATTCACCACGTCTTAAAATGCAATGCTTTCCTGTAGCCTACATAGAGTAGGTCTACTAACCAAACACCTGCTCCTAGAGAGAATGTCTGGAGCTACCAACCTAAACAATATTTTAAGTAGTTGTAGGTATTCCAACCAACACAAAGGCTTGTCCAACCAGTAGGTAGCAAGACTATGCTATGTTTCTAAGACACCTTCAATTCTGAAATGAGCATTGAGCTCATTTTGAGCAATCTTGCAGTAAAAAATCCCAGAATGTATTGCAACAACCTCATTGAAAGAGTTTATCCAAAGTGGTTGTATCATCATTAATAAATCGTTGATTGATATTTACCCAATATTTGTGCACTCAACAGTAGTATTTCTGTATGCTAACAATATTGTGTCGTTAGCTTAGCTTAGCAACAGCAAACACTGGACCCTTCACAGAGTGTATGACGCATCTATTTCTGTAAAAATGAAGGTAAGTCTGGCCAAGTGTTTTATTTTCTCTCTTTTTTGTGTGAATAAACATACCCTGGTAAATTACAAAAAGAAAAAAATAGCACTTGTGCAATTGGGTTTCTAATACAGTAGCTGAGGGAGTGATTGTAAATTTGACATCTTTCTCTCCCCTGGCTGCAGTAATTCGTCTCTCTATATTATTTTCTTTTGGAAACTCGTGGAAATGCAATAGTGATTGTTTTTATTTTGCTGTTGCAGAAATTGGGAATGCAAATGTAATATTTGTTGTGTTCTTCCATGCACAGAAATGTACCCTGCTAAAGTTTACTTTAAGTGACAAACCTGGTAATGTGAAAAGGTACATTAGAATCAACTTTGAGTTCCTAAGGTTTCAGACTAAAGGGCTATTTGTGTTATGTTTATGTAGATTGTCCCAATCCCAAATCAGTCACTTTTGAGGTTCCATTTCATTTAGTAGCCTATGCTTTCAAGAAGACAGACAAGAATCTTACTAGGATTTGAAATTTGATCCTAGAGAAAGCTTGGTAAAATCAATTAGAAATCCTTGAGAGTGGCAAATGAAGAGCAAAAGTATATAAAAAAAAGAGAAATGAAAACATTTACTAGATAACGTTATGACAGAAGTGAAGAGACAGTGGGAAAGGAAAATAAATTGAAGATTTTAATTGCATTGAACCCCCTCTGCTCTCTCCCTGCCTAACTCTCTCTCTCCATTAGTTGTGTGGTTCCGGTAAAAGCCTGTGGGTGAGTATGACACTGTTAAGCAAACCTCATTACCTTTGTCATCTCTTTCTCATTAATCATGCAGGGCTGTATGAAGCTCACCACAGCATGCGCGCACAGCCAAAGTCAATCACTCACACTTATACCCCTCACATATTAATAGGCATGAAATGTCGATAATGTATTAAACGTAATCCAGCATCAAGTGATAAGTTAAAATCAGCTTGATTCATTTAGAGGGAGGATCTGCAAAGGTAACATTAGGCCGATGTCTGCACTGCAAAATTGTTCAATTAGAGTCAGTTGCCTTGTTTTCCAACACAAATATCAAATAATGCTTAAAACATAATACATTTGACACACAATTGTGTAAAATTAAGACCTCATAAGACTGATCTCATGAAGTAGCGTGTGTATGACACGCCAATTCGTATTTTACATTTTTGGTGTGCTATCAAGACGCATAATTGCTTTTCAGCGTGTTTATGAACGCCGTTGACTTAACGTTATATAAATATATGACTTACCTCAACCCCATCCCTAAAC
>JAOTRC010000039.1:20624258-20646506 GCA_027497675.1 Cyprinella lutrensis
GTTAATGGCATTTATGACTGGACATTTGACGGCGTGTACGGACACGCGGAATGACGCGAACGTTAATGGCGTAGACATACACGCGGATACACACGGATAGCTCAAAATGCTAAGAGATAACACGCAACTTGACTCGAAAGTGGCGTGTATGTTTACGCAAAGTCATGATGTCATGTTGAGAATTCTCAGTCTACTTTTTCCCATAAAAAAGATTTCCCCATAAAACGAAAAAAAAAAAAAAAAAAAATCAAAATTAATGATTTATGCTGTAGGACCCAATGAACATTATTCCTTAAAGATTTCTCTCTTGTTCTTCTTTCACCTTTTACGTAAATAGGTAAATAAAATAGAATTAACTTTGTTTTCGTTATGATCTGATTCTGAATTATTATTCTGCCATTTATCACTGAAACGTGTCCTCAAATGCCGTCTAGAGCCAGAGAGATTCCTTAAAGTTCGAAGGAAGGTCAGAACAGTCTTCACACACACCAGGAATGACTGTTTGCATAGGGATTAATGGACCAGAGGTCTTGTACAGATTAAGGCTGATTATGGAAATGTAGAATGCAGAAGTTCCCACCAACCATTTGTCAAGAGCTGAAAAGATCTGTTTTTATCCCTTATTTAACATTCAGTCATAGGCTATAAACCCCCAACAGCCATGGTCAATATGGGTTTTATAATATGAATATCTAATAAAAAAATAAATAAAACAATGATGCAATTTTTTGTATTTTACCTTGAGTGAAAAACAACAACAACAACAACAACAAAAATCTGCCAGAGTCACAGTAAATAACTAAATTAAAATTTGGGATACTAAAATGCTATTAAAAAAAAAATCACGAAAACGAGACAAAGACGGTATTTAAATTTGGTGACATCCTTGCTAAAAGCAAATGCTCGTCTGGGATAAGGTAAGATAAAAGAGAGGGAATGAATTCATTTGCTGCTGCTGTTCCAGATTTCAATTGTTAATATTTTCCTTGCTAAACCTTTTTCTACTTTCTTGCTTTTTTTTTTATCCATGTACTGGAAGTTGCTGAAAAAGAACTGATAAAGTGGCTATTGAAAAAGACTGATATCTAGCTGATAAAAAAACACCAGCACTACAATACACAGAGATCTCGCAGAATACAGATTCATATAAATGTAAGACCTGGTTTATATCCTGATGGTCCAGATTGTACTGTTCCAGGGCTTAAGGATTTGAAACATGGATTCAGGGTTGGTTTTGTAAAGCATAACTCTCTCAGACTGCACAGTTGTAAGCCGTTTGGGTCCTTGGACACTCTATCCTTCACCACCCTCTTAGAGTCTAAGTCCTGGTCCTGTTAAACCTCATCAAGAACTATCAAAACACTCTAGTTCCTGTTACCTCTCTCTCTGTCTCTGCTCTCATCCAGCAGGAATGCCGTTTCTCTTCCCCATTACATATCAACCAGATTCAGGCTGGTGAGTCTTTCCTGAGCAAAGTGTAATTCCTCTAAAATGTTCTTTTTGCTCAATCCTTTCTTTTTTCCAGGGTGACGGGCGTCTAAATACATGCATAATGAATGCATCTCTCATTAGAATGATTGTCAGAGGAAAAACATTGCTTGGCTCACGGCAGGGTTTTCTGGGATTCTAAAATTACGTTTTCTCCTCGTTTTTTTCCTCTCCCTCCTTTATTTATCAAAGGCTTTGCACAATCACCCCTCATCGCGACTGGGACGGCTGTGGAAAACAGATGTTTACTGATTAAGCAGGCGTACCGTGCCAGAGCGGCTGTATTACGGCCCATTCAAAGTGTAGAAAGGACAGGAAAAAAAAAAGTTTAAAGAAAAAAAGAAAGGCTGACAAAACGCAGACACTCACGGGCAGCCCCCTCTTCTGCCGCTGCTTCAACCATAATACGGTTTGATTGTTGAAATTGTTCTTCGGGGGAGAATTTTCAATTTTTTTTTTCCTCTTATTTTTGATACGCTTTTAATGTGTTGGTTATCCCTGCCAAGCTGCTTTTACTCCCAATCAGCATTTACACAAACACTCACTTCAAGCTCGAGCAGAAAGAGACAAGGAGAGGAATGATGGGTGAAAAGGAGAAGAGAAAACGCAAAATAATCTGAATGCTACTGGCAAGACCGGCAAACCTGTTTATACCACCACATTCGACCGTTTCGTTTCAACTGAGGCCAAGATGTAATAGAAATATGTGACCAGCATTGGAGCCAACTGTCCGCTCTCACCCTCGGCTGCCACTTTATGTGGCGATAAACACGAGATCCATTTCTCTCCATGTGAGAATACCTCATCAGACGCCTCATCCAAATACCTTTCCAGCAATCCGTTTTGGAGAATTAGAGGAATTAGCCACATAAATCACTTTAGACATTAATAACAATGCACTTGGCAATCATTTATTTCTCTCATAGCTCTATTTTACAATTTACAAACTAGATAAAAAAGACCATAAATAAATGACGTTTCATGTACCTAAATTCATCAAATAAAAAAATGGAAGAGAGGGAAAACGATGACATAATTGTGCACAACCTTATACCTAAAATGTCTAGATCATCTGGGCAAAAATGTGAAATGTTAGTGTTCTTTCGGAATAAACAATATTAGGAGACTTGGCACGGTACATTCTATTCGATTTCTCTCCTCTCACATTCATTGCATATTCCATAGAGGTCCTAAACAGGTACAGAGGGAATTTCGAAAGATGAAACAGGAAGTCATACGAGAATGCGTCACATTAACAATAAGTCTCTCAGATTGGAAGGATGGATGTGGTAGACGTGAAACAGAGCACACTTGAAATGTTATTTCCCCCCCTTTTTTATAAACATTCCTGTAATAAGTTTATTTTAGGTACAAATAACGTGCCTCTTCTTGCAGCCCGCGTTCAGACCATTCGAATTAGCATTGAAAGAGTTTCATTTGAGTCAGAGGACCCAAATAAATGTGGCGTGTTTTTTTAGTTACAATCTCCAGCATTGGTAAGAAGCGAAGAACAGCAGAGACTTAGTGTATATACCAAACAACTCCAGTATGTCGGTCTCCAGAGAGCAGCCACAAAGTTCTGCAGTCTTAGCAACATCATGTGCTCTTGTCCTTCGTGTATGCGCCTCAAAACAAGCTGTCATCCTTCAAAGAAAACAGCAACACGCTGCAGTGAGAACGGAGAGTTTTTTTTTTCTGTCAAGAGTGAGACCAAATGAAAATGTTCATTATATCGCTCATCGACTCTCTGAGGAGTTTACCGAAGGGCCCTAAACCGCTCCTCGGGTTGTTTGTCAGGTTTTCAGACTCCAGTCTTGGAAGCGTTCAGCATTTGCTGGAAATCATGGGAACTGAAGTCCTTTGTCCTGGTGTCAAGTAAATGTAGTTATTGAAACCGCAATGGATGCGAGAATATCGCTCCGGAGCAGATGTGTGAAGGTGACTCTGTAGCGAGAGAGAGAGAGGAAAAAGAAAATGATTATGATTCAGGGATTCAAAGCGCGTCCTGTAAACAGACCAGAACACACAAACGCAGCATTAATTGAAGTAATCCACAGAGTATGGAAACTGAAATTGCTCTGTTTGCTCTGTTGCTGGGGAGTCTGGGAAAAACACATTTTACATCGTTGGCGCTGTTTTCATTTTGAGCTCATCCCATCAAACAGCACCAATATATATATCCCTTGTGTTCATCGGTACTGGTCCTAATCCCAACTAATGAGCGGATAAATAACTGTAGGGGACAGAGAGGAAGTAGAGCAGATCCCATAAACATTGGGTAGGACTTGTTACTTTGTGCTTACCTTAGCTCAGCTCTGATGGAACTTCCAGTAAGGGAGACATGTGTTGATTTCACGGCCCGCCGAAGGTCTCCGGGGACAGAGAGGCGAGGAGAGAGAGGGCACGTACGGAGCGGGGAAAAACCGTTGAGACCGAGGTGAAGAGAGAAAGATGTAAACTGAGGGCCGATTTTTCTACTCCAACCCGGGCAAGCGGAGCAGTGTGGAGAATTGCGGAGTGGAGACAGATATTCCATTCTGAGGGTGGGGAGACCTGGAGACCTTCCAGAACTGGTCTTCCATTGTGGATGTTTGGAAGATGAATGCCTCTGTGAAATCCCCGGAAAAAAAGCGGTAAAGAGTGCATAAAATCTCTATCTCCGACGTCTCCATTTCGTGTGTTAAATTCCCGCCAGGTGCTGCTGACTCAAGTAACCATGAAATGGCAAAAATCCAGTACTATTTATACATTTACTTACAGGCACATACATACGAAAAAAAAAAAATTCAAATCAACGAACAGAGAAACTTCTTCGTAGTTTCACTGAAATTAAAAGTTCCCTACAATCATATCCAGAGCATCAATACAGCGCGGGACATCCTCTTGACTCGGCTGCGGGGATGGCGTTATTGAAAGGAAAGTGCTGTATCGTTCCTCTGAAATTGTTTTCTGTTTTATTTTCCCCCCAAAATTTAATTTAAAGTGCATGGATGAGGTAAATGGATTTTCTTAGAACCAAAATAAAAAAAGAAGTCCAAAAGTATGTTTCGAGTTTGTGTTTTCTGATCCCATGGGTTCAGACAGGAACCATCCTGTCTTGCATTTGTTGCATCTGGGACAGCATTCCCTGCGCGCTGTTGAGGATCTTATCCTGATGTGCGGCGGAGGAGATCCCTATCCTCGCCATGTCCCTGTTCCAAAGAAACAAAACAGAGCTGATGAGAACATGTTTCATTTTCCCTCTGCAAATTCTTTCTTTTTTGTCCCTCTCTCCTCATTTGCGTTTAACATGAAATCTAAGAACTTGATCCTGGCTGAACATTTGAATGCCAAAGTAGAAGTTCTCAATGCTTCGTTGGCATCTACAGGAGATTTGCACGGACATGCGACTACTAAACCCATACGTCAGGAAAGTGTACGACGGAGCGCTGATTTAAGACATGGGTTTCTTTCCCTTGTATTAGTCAAAAGTATGCTCGAAGCCAACATACACACATCACACATATCCTAACACCTTAATAGTGCCTATTATTTGCTCACGTGACTCACTCTTGTGTCATGTGGACCACAGCCTCTGGGGTGGTGTAGCCAGCAGCAGTGAAGTTGTCTCTGTAACGTTCCATGTTGATGGCCTGCAGCCAATCGGCAACTGATCCCAGGGTAGATGTGAATTCTGGGCTGCTGGGCTCCAGGAGGGTGGTGTTGGGTCTAGAAAAAGAGAAAAGACTTAGTTAGGAGCCCCGAGAGCTTGGGCTGGCTATGAGTTGCCCACTTTGAACAACGTTTGAAAGAACTATAAAAGACTTTATTGCTGTAAGCATCACTTCATTGGAACACGTTTATATAACACTGCCAGTCATGCGTTTAACATGCACTTATTTGCCACAGCTGAAAACACATTTACAGCAATTTAATCTCTGGAGACTGGACCCAAGAACATGGCCTAGGAGAAGCGGCATCCCCGTTCAAACTGAGGAAAGAATTTGAGCCAAGTGGATTTTAAAATGAAGTGGTTATTATAATGAAATAACAATAATAATTGAATGCAAAAAAAAAAAAAAAAAACAACAAAAGAAAAACGAAGTATGCATAAACATTTTACATCGAACTTTAAATATTTAAACCAGATATGTAAAAACTCTTTAAAAATATGGTATCAAAATATTTATTTAATAACAAATTCAACTTATATTATTTAAAACAAATATATTTTGGAAGCTGCATTCCAAAAATTCAACAAAGAAATTAGCGAAGCACAGAAACCCCACAGTAACTGTAAGGATTACCAGTCCTTTTTTTATTATAAATACAACTTCCAAAAAAATAAATCAAACTCAATTATACAAATTATCATAATAATTCATATAATAATTAATGCAACTTCCAAAAATAATGTGTTTCTTTTTTTTTTTTACAAACAAAACAACAAAAACGGATATAGAAACATCTCACGAAAAGAAGAAAAAGTGCACGAGGACTGTGACTGGTGCACTCTCGAAAAATAGGTGTATGTAACCCTTTGACTTATGTGACAGAGATTGTATTTATTACCTTGCTATCTCTCCTCCCTTCCTTTTCAGGCTGTTGGGGTTGCGGATGAGTTTGTCCAGCATGTTGACAATTTGGCTGAACTTTGGCCTTTCAGCGCGCTCTTTCTGCCAACAATCCAGCATCAACTGGTGCAAAGAAACTGGACAGTCCATGGGTGGAGGCAGCCTATAGCCTTCCTCAATTGCCTTTATCACCTGAGACAGAGAAAGATCCAAATGGGAAGTTAAACACAACATTTAAGCTCTGAATCAACCTCGTCTATAACTTATAAAACACTTACATCCTGATTACTCATGTCCCAGTATGGCCGCTCTCCGTATGACATCACTTCCCACATGACGATGCCGTAACTCCACACGTCGGAGGCGGATGTGAACTTTCTGTATGTAATGGCTTCAGGGGCAGTCCATCGAATAGGAATCTTGCCTCCCTGTGATTGATAGGTTCCTGTTATTTCCTTTCAAAAGAAATAGCAAACACATGCATCGAGGTTAATCACACACACGCATGCACACACACACACATGCTTTGCACTCAATATTGGGGTTAGTTTGCTCTTTTCTATACTTCTTGAAAAGTTACACTTCCTGTATGAACAACCACATACATTCGGGTTAAATATTGAAGATAATGGGTTAAAAAGCTTGTGTTAGGGCTGCAAACACAAGTACAAACAAATGAGTTTCAAACGTAGGTGTCAGACTTACCCTGGTAGTATAAGCAGCATCAGGGTCTTCCTCCAAAACTCGTGACATGCCAAAGTCGGACACTTTGCACACCAGATTACTGTTCACCAGGATGTTTCGTGCCGCCAAGTCGCGGTGGACGTAGCTCATGTCAGACAGATACTTCATTCCTGAAGCGATACCACGCAAGATGCCCACCAGCTGAATGACTGTAAACCGCCCATCGTTCTTCTATGGAAGGAATAACATTCATAGTTAAAAGATGTTTAAGCCATATGCTTAAAAAAATCTCACAAACAAAACCCACCCTGAGAAAAGCATCAAGGGATCCATTCTCCATGTACTCAGTGATGATCATAACTGGCTTACCTGCGCAGAGAAAAAAAAAAAAAAATAGATTTGAATAAATGAACTCAAATTAAAATGACATTTTATCATTTATAGCATGTAAGTGAAAAGTGACAGTAAAGAGATTTATAAATAATCACAGTTTCCGCCCAAATATTAAGCAACACAGCTGTTCACACCATAAGGTTTCTTGGGCACCATATTATGAGGCATTATGTGACACTGAAGACTGGGTAATCATGCTGGAAATTCAGTTTATTACGTTTCAAAATATATTAAAATAGAAAACGAAATTTTTCATCGAATTAATGCAGCCTTGTGAGCATAAGAGACTTATTTCAAAAACATTTACTGACCCAAAACTTTCGAACGTGTACGTTAAATCGTTGGATGCATTTAATTAGCTTAATCTTAATCTTCACTCGAGTTACCAAATTGGAAATCAGATTTCTGTTCAGAAAGCAACATTAAAGCCAGAGGAACCTTTGTAGATGCATAATAGCACCTGATTGGATGCAGTTTGCCCTACTCAGAGTTGGTAAATCTGGGTACTGAACCAATTATCTGCTTAAATCACCTGTCTTCAAGAACAAACACAGTCAAATAGTGATTCAAAACTCAAAGTAGATCAAAACGCTGGGAAAAATGGAGAGATTTTATATTTTGTTTGTCGTCGTATGCACTCAAGGCACACATCAGCACATTTGAATGCCACTTCCCAATCAAGCCCTAAAGTGTTAGTTCGCAAGCCCCTCCTTTCTCGCACTCCCCCCCTCTTTTCCTCTTCGCTCCTGTTTGCGAGTGGGATTTCTGTGCGAGTTTGTTTACCGAATGCAGCCGTTGCTGGAGGCTATCAGGACTGGATTCCCACATTACCTGCCAGTCAGTAAAGAGACACTGCAATGCTATGGCAACGCAAGCCCCTCTCATGGAGCCAAAAGGATGGAGTGCAGGGGCCTCACAATGGAGCACAATGGCACACGCACACACACCTACACAGATCCGCTCACAAACGCATACACACGCACACACTTCACCTCAGAGGAATCATTGCAGTGTTCTAGCGGTGCCTTCATTATGCAAATACAATCTTGCATTTAATGCCAGCGCATAAAAGACTGCGCCCACCAAGCCCGTCTGTGAAAGCTTTCTGCAGAGACGGCTGGCATCAAGTTTCTCTCCCGCTCTCAGAGGCTTAGGGGCATTTTGTCTTTATTTATTTAGGACAATTTCTACATCATTAGTAATTTATTAAACAGGTTTAATTGGCCCAGTTGGAGGCGTAGGCTATGAGAGAGGGCTGCCATAATCTGTTTGTAATAACAGTTTTCCTGAAGACACTACTTCTGCCATGCTAAGGATTATGGGAGAAGGGCTACAAGGGAAGGTTCTGATCACATTGTACAGTCTCGTGCATTTTCCTAGTTTTTCATCTGAAACCATCTTATTTTTTATTATTTTTTTTAAATAAAATAATATTTGATCAAGTTAATGTACTTGCGTAGTAAGCAAAATGGCACTTGGCTCTTGTAACAGAAAGGTGTACTTCCATTACAAGAGTTGAGTGTAACAGTTTCCCCCATTTATTTTTCCACGAGTGGTTTCTCTCCTTGTCTCTGTCTTTCTCTTTGTTTCACTTCTCTTCTCTTTCTCTGTGTAACCCATCTGTTGGCATTGTCTTCACTAATACATCAGAGAGGGTGGGGATTTGCCAGGGCTGTCTGGAGAAAAGATGTGACTCAGTGGGATTGTGGGATTGTAACATGTCTGCAGAAGCCCCTGCATATGAATGCGGCTCTCTTCCATGCAGTCTCCCAAAACAAACTTAAAAAAAAAAAAAAAAAAAAAAAAAAAAAAAACATCTTCATCTTTGTGTTTCTCTAGAGCTCTCGAGCTGCCAGACAGCACAAGAGCCATCAGCGAGAGAAGACACTAAGGGTGTTCTTCAGTCCAGCTGTCAAATGCAAAGCCATCAAATGCAAATCACAGCTCCATGCACAACGAACACACACACACACACACACACACACACAAGGTCCTCTGCATATTTGTTATGCGCAGTGAGGGCTGGCCACAACTACACTCTAGAGGTTTCTTAAAGACACATATAAGAGAGAGTCAACTTTCAATCAATAATGAGTTATTAAAAGGTTTGATGTCAGGTCTGTCGGTCAGCCAAGATTCCGTTCTGGTAGTGGGAAGGGTGCATTACAGAAGACAGGGTTGATTTATCATCAAATCGGGGAACGGGGAGTGCGTCATTCCTTCAGCATGGTTCCAAAAGGTATTTAAGATGCAAACAGGAGGCAGGCATCAATAGTAAAAAAAGCTTGAGGCAAAGTGGACCAATTCTCAGGCAAAGGCTTTAAATAGCTAAAACTCAAAGCAAAAGTCGAAAACCTAAAGCTCTACAGCAGAGCTTCGATGGGTGGCCAAATGAGCTGACAACACAGCAAACAATAATTTTCCTAACAAGTATTTTTGTCTTGTTTTTCTGTAAAAACATGTAAACATCCCTTTCACCCTTGTGAGAAGCACTTTTTTTGGATTGAATTTAAGGAGGTTCATGCTTAAAACAAGAAAAAAAAAACATTTTTGAGAAAAATGTAAATATATTATTTAAAAAAACTTTAGAAGATATAGATATTTCTGTTACACAACACTACAAAAATCATCATGCATCACTTTGGAAAAAGACTTTTCATGAAAGATGGCTGTAGGCAGTGAAGCACAGCTTGAATCAACAAGGTCACGATTTGCAAAAGATATGCAAAACCAGAACAAATCTGTCTGAAAGGATGTGGTCAAAGTAAATGAGTAGCTTGTTCACATTAAACATTCAAAGGACTCACATTTAGTGACGACTCCCTCCAGTCGGATGATGTTGGGGTGGTCAAACTGGCCCATGATGCTGGCCTCACTCAGAAAGTCCCGCCTTTGCTTGTCAGTGTATCCTGCTTTGAGGGTTTTTATGGCCACACAGATCTCACGCTTTCCAGGCATTTTAAGACGGCCACTGCACACCTCCCCGAATTCTCCTTGAAACGGAAAAACCAGGCTTGAATCAAAAATGTAAGCGGTACATAATGACCCATGAGATATCTCTGGAACGGTGGGCTAACATTTCACTGTAACAGTCTAGCTACACTCAGTCTGAGACGCACGGAAAGGAAAACAGCAGGTCGTTTGCTCACCAATGCCGATGACCTTTTCAATCTTGATGCAGGAGGCGTCAATTTCTTTAGCGAATTCACGGACTGCTTGGTTGGGGTCCTCGTAGGTGAAGGGGTCCACATAGATCCGGACCCCTGTGGAGAAATGAATAAAGGTGCCTACATGTTAGGAGGTTGAGAGAAGAGGAGGGGAGGATAGCTGGCAGACAGACAACATGATGAATATACAACATCTGTTTTCTATTTTCCTCCTTCTCTTGTTGGCTTCTGTCTCTCCTCTACCACACTGAGAATATACAAACCTTCTCTTCTCCTACACAACTCCCCTCCCCCTTTTAACTTATTTGATACATATACATCTTTGAGAATGTCAAATATGATTGTCAATTAGCATACAATTAGAATTGGCGGAATGGTCCTGTTTTGGGCAAGAACTCACAGTGCATCCATACAGCCTAGTATGGATAAGAGCAGGGAGAGCAGCAATAACCCCGCAAACAAAACCATCTGCATTATTCCCCAACATAAGCTGACAGTGAAATTCTGGATGTCTTTTACACACTACCCCCAACACGACTGAAGCTGATAGAATGGTTAATACATCCTGCTGTTAGTGGCATATGCATAAGTTAGTGGCACTATGGATCCAATCTAATGGGGGAAGCATCACCCCAAACTGGAGCAAGCAAGGACACATTGCAACAAGTGTGTTGTTGTAGCCAGTTTAACAGTGTATGGGATATACTGGGGGAACCTTACAACCCTAGTGGCAGCACAATCTGATACAACAAGCAATTTGTATAAATCGTGGAACTATTGCTAAAACTAGTGTAGTTTGGCAGTGGAAGCATACACTCTACAGCAATAGCTACAACTAGCGGCAGCAAAATTGATACAACAAGCATGTTGTACAGTACTATATACAGTAATCGCAGAACTATTGCTAAAACTAGAGTAGTTTGGCAGGGGAAGCATACATACAGCATGTTGTATAATCACATAACTACAGTATTGCTAAAACTAAATTCTCGATTGCATAATTCTTTGTGAGATGATGTGGTTTGCCAGCCGAATTTCACCATTTAATTGGCTCCTGAGAAACTGATGATAATACTGAAGGAGTTTATGTATAACGTTACAGTGATAGGCGTCATATTCCTATAGGTAGATGTGGATCAGCTGATGCCAGAAGAACTGACGCTACGCTTAATGTATGCGTTTGTTTATGCGGCCACTGCATTACCTGGATGTAAATGTCTCTCCTCATCAGAATCCTGTTTGGCTTTGCTGTATTTGCTTCTCCTGTAAACACAGAGATGAGAGAGATTTTAATCCACAGAAGGAAAAAAAAAACAATCACAAAACTGATTGGTTTCTTTCAAACAGGAATTAATTCTTTGATATTTAACAATGTCAGAAACTGCTCAGATATTTTTTTAGATAGCAAAGTGTGCAATTTGAAAATCAGAGAGGTAAATTAACGTAATATTTTTGCATAAATAATTTGGCATTTTAGTATTATTACAACACCTCCTAAAGCGGGCTGTTGACCTTCAGAGATTGGTGATGAATAGTTATTATTAAAACATATAATAAAAAATAATGGTTCTGCATAGGTTAGGCTATTAGTCACTTTAATGGGAATATATCTGAGATGTTCAGATACTAAGGCACTTTTGGATAAAAATCAGAGATTTATAACAAGAAACATATCTGAGTCTTCAGATATATGAAACAACCACTTCTAAGATATAAAATAAAAATTCTCATCTGAAAAATTTGTACAAAAATAACCCACAGACTAACTGGCATATGTGCGAGACACAGTGGGCCAGTCAATAGTAGGTGAAACTTTTGAATGACCTCAAATATTTTCCATAAAAGTGGGGCTGTAAAAATCTGTAAAGCCAATGAGGCTGCACAGAGTGAGAGACTACATCATCAAATCTGAAAGAAGATCTGTTCACGAACCAACTCCATTGGCCTCTCATCAGAAAATCATTTAGAGATTGACAGATAAAGAGCAAACAGCAAGTAGAGAGGTAGAGAGAATGACAGATGAGTAAACACAAACTCATCAAGTGGCCAAAATGGCAACAAAATTCCATTTAAGACCAGTCTACCCCCTCTTCTAAAAACATCACTCTCAGCCTCTCCTCAATGACATAAAGGATCTAGAATGTGCCACCTTCAAAGTTACCATTTCACCCAATCACCTGCTGACCCCTTAGGGTCAACCACTGACCCCTCTACATGGGAGCAGAGGGCAGAACAAAGGCAATGGAACAGATAACAACCCCACCCAGGACATTTCCCTAACCCAAGACTCCCTGCTGGGGATGGCGGTCACCTGCCTGTATATAGAAAGGGGGGCTCATCCAGGAATGCACAACTGCTGTTATTGTTTTTCTAGTGTGGCTGTTTTTTTTTCTACACTTTTTTCTAGTGTTCTGGCGCTGACAAAGAATCCCAAGGTTTGGGGCTACTGAAGGAAGAAAAGGTTAGAGGGAGGGAGAGGGGCATATCCACAGGTAGAACAGGAGGAAAGGGCCAGGCTTTAACGCTTGAGTGCTCCGTGGAAGCTAGAAATAGCTCTGCCTGCAGGGGGCCATGCCTTCGTTGGAGGAGGCCCTGCCATCAGCGCGAGCAGCCAGTACACGTTTATTTTAGGAACAAGGAGATTATCAGGTGAGCTATCCTAGAACAGAAGCAATAAACCTCACAGCTTTGTTGCGGAGCTGTAACCCCCCTTCTTCGCCTCAACGATCGAGCGGTTGGTTTCCCCTAGAGGTAGAGAGGAGCAGGCCAAAGGTGAGAGCTACTCGTGAGGGGCAGGCTTGTCTCCCACTGATGGGCTCCACTGAGGAAGTGCTTAATGGCTGCTTGGCCAAAACAAAAGCCCCATTCATTAGCTCAAATTGTTAGTTTCACCCTGAATGAGGGTGATGGCTCTCTTTCGGGTACTTTGAGGATGCGAAGATGATTATCTCGGCTGATAATGATACGATGTCAACCACTGCAAGAATAGACACTCTAACCTCAGTCTTGGGAAACTCAGATCGGACACAAAAGGAGGAGGCCATCAGAAAGGGAAACGTAGCTGATGATAACCGTGATGGAGTAAGAGCGTAGCTGGCTCAGAGTTTGGCAAGAAAAAGTTGTTTGATTAAGGTAAAGCAAACATGACATTTTACCCGTGGGAGTATGACAGTTGCTCTGATTAAGTACGGTATACAGACGCACATATGCCGTCCTGCAGTGCGTCTCAGCTCCCTTGGGAATTTTACGTGTTCCCTACGGATTCCGACACACATGGTACAGAGACCCGTGGCAGCACAGTGGAGACTAATCAGGCAGAGCTGCCAACGGCCTGTCACAATACCACTAGCTACACCACAGGGGAAAAAAAAGAGCGAGAATGCGGGAAAGAGAAGGTGGAAGAGCCGTGAGAACCAGACTGATGGACAGGTAGAGAGAGAGGAAGACAGCAGGAGAACAACAGATAGAAAGACTGATTCAGGATGACAGACAAGGTGAGGGAGAGGTGACGGAGACGCCCACAGGGACAGGGGGAGAGATGGAGGAATGCTTCCTGTTTCAGACAGTATCTGTGAGACGACTGACACCCAGTTGGGATAGGTGGCTTACCTGCGGCTGATGATGAAGACTCCGATGAAGATGAGTAACAGAATCACGCTGCCAATCACAGACACCAACAGCACAGTAGAGTTTGCACCATCTCCGATGATGGGGGAGGGAACTAAGAGGAAAAACAACATTAAAGTTCATCTCAAATGTATAATTCCATTTAAAGTGTCAGATTAAATTTGTCAGCCATTTTGAATTCTCATTGAAGAGCCTAGTTTCATCAGGGAGGAACAAATCTTGTTTCTCTTAAGCTGCTGAAACAACCTAGTATCAAAGCTCGAAAACATTCCAGTCGTTACATAGTTTGGTTTAAAGTGCCTTTAAAAATACCAGTGACTTTGTAGTGAGCAAACAAAGGAACTATCGTAAAGAAAAGGAAAACATACACATAGGCTATAATTATGTTACTTTAGAGAAATAGTTTCCGAATGAATGGGTGATCCACCCTAAAATTCAACACGAGCCTCTAATTGTGGAAACAAAGACTTGCTATTGCCGGCTCCCTAACACGCACATGGGAACCTACCTGAGTTGGTCATGAACTCGAAGGGGGCACTGAAATCTCCGTAGCCAGCAGCGGTACGGGCACGCACATGAAATACATAGGAGGTGAGCGGGCTCAGGCCTTTGATCTCCGCACTTCGGGATGTGGTCTTCATTATGCGATAGCTGCGCTCATTTTGATCCTGATTGGATGAGAGAAAAAGCAAACAAGAGTGAACCAACTTGTGGGATTGGTCATTAAGATTGTTTTATTTGGAATCAAACCCAAATAAAACAAAACGGAAGAGGGATTTGTCTAAGGTCTGACACATAAACTACAGCCAGGCTTTTGTAGGGAAAACCGCAGCCTTGTTGTACAAAAACAAGGCTGCCATCTTTGTTTTTGCTCGCTCCCTTGGGTGTAACCTGAATTTGCTTGTTCAAAATTCCCCCGTTTCATCACCACATCCAAACCACTTAAACAATGTCGAGTTTGAACCAAAACAAGCAAAGGAACTAAAAGTTTAATTATTTTTTTTCAATGTCCCCTAATGTTTCGCATATAATTGTTGGATCACGAAACAATAACCTTTGTGTCTTGGTATTATGTGTGTGTCAGAGTGTGTTTGCAATGGAAAACATCAGCGTGTAAGGGAAAGGAATCTGACCACTGCTCCAATCTGTAATCAGTCAGCCAGAGGAAGACACAGCAGGAGCAGAGAGAGGAGAAAACTGTTATCCTCTCTCAATCCCAATGGCCAACATGCTCCACCCTAGATCTGTCTATCCAGCCCATGCTGTTCTAACCCACCGGTTCACCAGACTCCTGCTGCGAGTGTGAGTGAGTCTGGTCTGGCCTGAACTAAAATGCAGCTCTCTGGTTTTGATGTACAGTACCTGACATCATACTGCTCATGAAAAGGAATTAAATGAAGACCTCATGTTGATTTCTACACCTTAAACTGTGGTTTCAAAGCAGGATATTTCCCATTTGTTGTCCCTGATAAGTATGTGATGTCACAAGGCCTAATCACGAACTACATTTCCAAAAGTACATCTTTCATCTCATGCTGTCAAGATGAGCAACCTGCCAAATAGACCATCTTAAACTACCATGGAATGCAAAACCTAAATCAACCAGCATTGTTTTTTTCTGGTGAAGCTGGTTGACCAAGATTTCTGGTCATGAAGCCTCATTGGGCTGTACACCAACATCTAAAACACAACATATGCTGTTCACCACATATGCTTGTCTTTTCAACAAGGAAGATCTCATCAAGGCTAAATTTTGGAAACTACTTTCCCATGAATCATCTCACCTTCTCGTAGTACTTGACCTCGTACTCAAGAATGACTCCGTTGGGTCTCTCGGGTTGTTGCCATGCCAAAGACACAGCATGTCTAGTGATGTCCTTGGCCTGGATGGTGGTAACTGGAGAGGGAGCTGGAATAAGAGAAAATCGCAAAGAGAAAAAGCTTAGTGTTGCTAGGAGCACCGACCACCTAGCCGTTTCAGAGAAACATAAACATGATAGTGCTATGGAGCAATGAAAAGGAATGAGACTGAAGATGTTTATGCTGTCAAACTGAGAAAACCAGAAAAACAACTAAATACTGGAAGCTACACAGGTTGGCATCTGACACTGTAGTGATTACAGATTTGCAACTCCCACAAAAGGTTGGATCACCAAAGTGATGCACCCATTATATCATCATCATTACGGATCCACTCTGAGAATTGGGCAAGTGCTTCTGATTATTTTCCTCCTCTCATAATTCCACTTTGCTACTACAGAAGGTCCATTGATGTAGTCATCTAGGGAGCGCATTTTTATCTGTAATCTTTAGGGTTTTATCAATGACACTCTACAGTTGCCAGAGGGGAATTCAAGCCATATCCTGAGACGACCCTGGCCTAGTTTCTCAGCACAGATGAAAACTATAATCAGAAACATATCAGTGTATAATATGCATATTTTATCAACTTGATTTTTACATTTCCTGTCAAAAATCAGGAAAACATGTTGCTATACAGTTCTCAGTTGGTGCAAGGGAAATGGTATATGGTTACTAGGATAATACTGATATAGCCCTTAGCAAGTACCAGTAGAGAAAAGCAGATCTGGCTTCAGTGCTGTAGGGTAATATCTGCTCAGAACCCCGATATATGGGGTCATAAAAGCTAAGAACAGACGGTCAAGAGTGAAGGTCTGTTTGAAGAGTGTTCTGTACAGGTGTCATGGCTATTCAATGAGAGTTCACCAAGACAATGATAGTGAGATAGACACTTGGAAGACCCCACTTCTGGGGGCCCAACACACACAGTCCCAAAAGCCAGACAAAAAGGCACTTCCTGTCTCACGCTTTCTCAAGAACCCGAAATTAAACACCTTGTAAAAGTTAACAGTCCACTCAACGCAAACAAATGTGAACAGCCAACATATGCACATATGCGCAATTTGACCCGACACGCGGTTTAATATCATAAAAATCCATTCTGACAGACACAGGCAAGAAGTAATTAGAAATTTCTCCGTGGTGATATAAGACAGAGCACTTTCACAGACGAGAAGCTGATTACGGAGTTGATGACTATGTTCAGTGTTAGACTGTGGTGACAAATTCAACACATTAGCTTGTGACCAGATCACATGACGACATCATCCTGGTATTTAATGAAATCAGAATTGTCGGAATATCATCTTTAACAATAATTTGTGAACATAAACCACACACTTACCCGCTTGGTTAGTGGTAACCGTCACGGACACTGCCTGTTCTGGTCCAGGACTCTGCTTGGAGACCCCATTGACGGCCCATATCTCAAAGGTGTAGTTAGTGTGAGCTTGCAGGTCGTTTATGGACACCCGAGTGGTGCGTAGACCCAGCTGCTGAGGGGAAAAATGGATGCCGTTGCCACAGGGCTGACAGCGTTGGCCGTCCGAGCTGCACCTCTTGCATATGACATTATAAGCAAGGTCCTGCCTGCCACCGGAGGATGCTGGAGTCGTCCACTCCAGGTTTACGGAGGTCTCATTCACATTGGAAATAAGGTGCTGAGGAGCAGATGGGGGCTCTAAGAAAAGACAATTTTGGAAAAAAATAAACAGTTAAGAGATTCTATGACAAAATATACACATGATTTATGTTTCACTTTTGCTGCAGTGATGTCTGGAAGTTTTGGAACAAACAAAACAGGATTATGACTGTGGCAGAGATTGATCTCAAAATACACCCTTGGCAAGGGAATCTTCAATGGAAAGCAAATACACACTCGCACACACTCACACACACCCTTTTATTGCCACTGCAGGCAGATGATGTTACAGGCTATGACGGATACAAGTCTGTTTGTGTGCTTGTGTGTATTGGCGCTGTTTTTCTCTGTGGTGTTTTCGTAAACCAGGCGCTGCTGAATTTAAAGATAATTACATTTATAACAAACCAGCACCACAGGCGACGCAGTGCTAGCTCCACAAAAAAGGAAATACACTAAACCTGCAAGAGAGAGAGAGAGAGAGAGAGAGAGAGAGAAAGAGAGAGAGAGAAAGAGAGAGAATGATTACATCTCCATAATTGAGCAACTTGCTGATAGGGATCTCATAAATGCTAATTTGGTCGCCCTCGCTGCCATCTCGGGTACAGCAAAGCAATGACGTTCTTCTCATAAATATGGTTCTCTAAATCAGCAGTCTCAGGTTGACATTCTCATAAAATGTACCCGGAGGAACTTTTTATTGCTCAGGAGTTGCTCTTTGATTGCTCAGTAGACTTAATTGAGTCCTCAGGTATGTATATTCAAGTATTAGAGTTTTTTCCTAAAATTCTTGAGGAGAAATAAACATAGAAAGAAGTGTGACAATCGTCAACATACACTATAGAGCTTTTAAAAAATATATAATTTATTTTAGAGAAAACTTGTTGAGAAATATTCGAGTTCAGTTTGAAATTTTAAAACTTCAAGACAAATTTGAGACACTGTTGAGGTCTCTTTTGAAACTCCAGATTATGTGAGATTGTTAAGGTCTTCATTAATTATTTTTCAACCTGGAAGTAAGCACATTTCTGTAATGTGAGACTTCCAATTCATTAGCCGCAATGGGTAAATAATTTAAACAATAATTGTAACGTTAAAAATACTTGCGCTACAAACCAGTATGAAAATACATTAAAAATCAAGATAACAAATACCAGTTTGCAATTTCAAGCAGTATAACAGACTTTACAACTTTACAAATAGAATTACTGGTAGTGGACGACACCAAAAGCCCTGTACATTATACTTACAAATGCCTGCACTTCCCTGTTGTTAAAAATAAGGTGGATTGGCATTGAATATAGGGTCTCATTTTAATTGAATTTCTCTCAAGGAAAAACAATTGAAATATTAAAGTTTCCTATCTCCCACTGGCCAGGCAAGTAGGCAGTCCCATCTCCAGCTCGCACCACTGGTTAAGCCAAAGTTGGCATTTTTAGCTGGGACAGACTGCTTTAACAAGAAAGAAAGAATTATTACTCCCTTTACTCTTTAAAAGACCTCATTGGAGATTTTTCATTCCTGTGGGTGGTCTCGCGTACCACACATTGAACATTAAACTCAGAGAAGTGAGTGAAGAGGACAAACATTCAAACAGGATGTGTCTCATTATCCCTCCTCGCGATCTCCCCATATGGCGAAAGCCATTTTCAAATATCTCCATATCCTCCAAATCAGTTAAACACTTCAAACACATATCTGACACAGGTCGGGATTAGATTGAATTCCTCCTGGCTGAGCTTTAAGTGTAAATGGTCTTTAAACTCTGTTTAACCTGTATTAAGTATGTGGATGCCGTACCCACCCGGCAGACTCGGGTGAGACCGAGCACGCTCCCACGGTGCCTCTGTGCCACACGCCCCGTGATTGACAGGAGCTGATTAAGTCGACTGGCTTCGCTGCATTTTAATACGATAAGGTGAGAGAGAGGCTCAGCTCAGCAAGCGTAATGGGGTCGTTTCTCTCGTGCCTCTTCGCTGTCTGTCTCCCCACTTTCTCGCATTTCGCTTTTTTCCCTCCCTTGCTACCTAGCGCCTTTTTATCTCGTTTTTGAATGTGCCTTTTAGTGCATTGGCTGTTGAGTATGTGACGGCTGCTTCTGGGTGAACGACAGACGGTGATATGAAAGAGAGCTCCAATTAGAGAGAGGCTAGAGAAAGGAGATAGAAGCGAGAAATACAATCCGATACGGAAAATGGACGCCCGATAGGTGCATGAGAGACCCCCCTCCCCCCCAACCTGCCGCCCCTGATCATTCAGATCTGGAAAAGCTATTCAATCTGACACCATGAACACAACTGGCCCGGGTGCCTCTCAGCCCCTTTCCCAGAGATCTTTAATATATTTATCACGTAACGTTAGATCACCCCAGCCTAAGCGCATGTTTCTGCAAAAACCAGAGTGATTCGTATGTAAGAAAGATTGTCATGGATGATTTGACGTGTGTGTGTGTGTGTGTGTTTTTACTATTAACCATGTCGTCTTGGTTCAAAGCTGTGCCGCGTCAACTGTACAAGCAGAACACTGTTAAAGTCTATGACTCACCTCAGGGTCTGACACACATATCTATCTTTACTCATCATGACAGGGCTCCTCCCAACTCACTGCTGCTACACACATTTTCAGTCTGTCACGAAACTTTTTGATAAGACAATGCAAGAATAAAAGACGCAAAATAACATCCGCCGCAATTAAACATCCAATAATTTGTCACTGTCAAGCGCTTTTTTGTCCTTAACTGTGGTAAGCAGCCTTTAGGAAAACAGCTCCAATGGTGTGTGAAGTGAACAGCTGCAGTCTGATACATGTCCAGGCGGTGCTGGTTCTCCTGAGTGATATGTGCTTCCTCAGTTCAAAAAACCCTGACCTGGTCTAATGATTGCTCATGTCCAGGGCGGTTTGTTTACGTCTGTGTTTTTAGTCTCACACAGCCAGACTTTTGACTTCAAGCATAATTTGGTTCATGTTACAGCTTATTATGACCAAGAGCAGCACACTTAGACAGGAAGAAACCATCTAAGTGAAATGTAAAATGACCCCGTGACATTAAAATGTGGGTAATTGTGAAATGGAGTGTCTTTAAAACTTTTTACTAGGTATTTCCTAACTCAAATTTAGCATGTTTTCATGTTTTAGAAATTAAAAATTATGTACTGAGATAACTGAAATTGTAACAGTATGATTTTTGCGAAGTCATATATTTCTTGGATTTGTCCACCTTTTATTCACCAAGGATGCACTGAATTGATCAAATGTGATAAAAAAAATATACAGAACGACAGGAAAGAGCAATATGTATAAAGTTACAAAAGATTTCTATTTCAAGTAAACACTCTATTTTCATTACATTTTGCAATATATTAAATAATAAATGATAGCATATTAAAATAGAAAATTGTTTTCGTCCAGGTTGGTCGTTTTAGCAGCATTTTTTGTTCAAATAACGCATAAGAGTCAAAGAGAATTCTTTAAAAAACGCATTTAAAAATCTTACCAACCCCAAACTTTTGAACAATACTATAAATCGGACTAAACACCTGAAAGACAAAAGTGTTCCATGATGTGTATATTAATCCATGGAGTCGGTGTGAACCCAAATTAAAGTAAATGCACTTACGTGTGCAGGGCGTAGAGGCAGGGTCCGTCTCGGACCTGAAGAAGCCTTTGTCACAGGCGCAGGAAGTGGATCCCTCCCTCACAGAGTAACTGTGCAGGGGACACTTGAAGCAGCTGTCATCTGTAGCCAGAGCTCTGTAGTAACCGATCTTACAGGCTGCAAAGAGAAAGAAAGAAGAGGAAATTTGAGACGTTAATGATCATAAACTATTCAACATATCCTGCTGTAGTATCTCATGGTTTTGTGATAAAAAAAGCGTAGTCTTTAACCTCCAGCAATCATAAAGACACTCTGTCTGTGTATGTTTATGTCAGGCCTGTGTAAGACATTGTAAGGGAGTGGTGGAATGTCTGAATGACAGACAGCAGTGCACGGCTTTATGACACTCTAATGAAGAGAGGAAGTGATACCAGAGGAATGCACTGTAATTAATCCTAACACCCAAGCCAAGCACCCGCTCTCTCTCTTTCTCTCTCTCTCTCTCTCTCTCTCACTCACTCTCAGCATTTGTTCTCTGGCTCTTTTTTTTCTCTTTCAATCTCTCTTTTCAAGTTTGTCCGCTTTCTTTTATTTCTCGTTCATTTTTTGTCCTCCCTACAGCTTTATTCTTTTCTTCCTTTGTTTGTTTGTCTTTTTACTTCCTTCTTTTTTTTCTGTTGCTCCTAATATGCCACACACACACAAACACGGCATAATTTCCTATTTATGGTGACATAGACAAAGGAATGCTTTGAGGTCTTTTATTGACTTTTTTGTTCCCTCTACAAAGCCATCGATACCCGCAGAAGTACAGATAGCATGTGAACAAGAATAAAGCCGCGCAACTTATGACATTTATCTAAGAGTTTATTGATCTGTAGATAGTGTATAGATGTGTTTCCCTAAAAGGCCCTATCAATGTAAACGCTCTGTACAGAATATCACAAATCATAATATAATGCCTTTAGCGATAATCATACATGCTCTTAGCAAAGCATTATGGGAAAGAAACACAAGGCTTTTATATGGCAAATAGGACAAACAAGCTTTCGTGTGTCGAGAGGATGGGCATTAAATGGCAGTCAGAAAGGGCTTTGTGTGCCATTCACTTACATTCATATCAATGCGAACAAAGATTATTTGCCTTTCACTGGTACAAAATGGGCGTTCTGTGACCTGCAAGTTGGCAATGCATCAATATTAGTAACTAAACTAAGATAAATTTAAAAAAGTAAAAAA
>JAOTRC010000039.1:20651361-20681443 GCA_027497675.1 Cyprinella lutrensis
GGGTACCCTTTAACGTCGGTTAGATGACGTTATCAGATCCTAACCCTACCCCAGACCTAAACCTACCCCTAAACCTACCCCGTCACCTAACCGACATTAAAGGTAAAGCTTCAGTTGTATGACGTCCCAGGACAATCATGTAACTGACGTTAAGGGGTTCCCTAAAAACGGCGGATGTTGACGTATGGTCAAAAGACGTCCCAGGACGTCAGTTATATGACGTTTTGGGATTAGACCTTGTTACAAATACTACTGTGGTACTTTAAAATATATTATGGTATAGAAATTCATGTACCAGTGTAATTACATGGTAATAATAATAATTCATTATATTTATATAGTGTTTTTTTCTGTATACTCAAATAGCTTTACATATGAAAGGGGGGATATCCTCAAACACCACCAATATGCAGCATGATGCGACAGCAGCCATATTGTGCCAGAACGCCCACCACACACCAGTTTATTGGATGGAGAGGAGACAGTGATGAAGCCATTTATAAAAATATGAGGATGATTAGGAGCCCATGATAGACTGAGGCCAATGGGCAAATTTGGCCAGGATGCTGGGGGTAAACCCCTAGTCTTTTTCAAAGGACATCCTGGGATCTTTCATGACCACATTGAGAGTCAGGACCTCGATTTAACGTCTCATCAGAAGGACAGTACTCTTTGACGGTATAGTGTCTCCATCACTTTTCTTGGGGCTTTAGGACCCAGACAGACCACAGGGTGAGCACCTCCTACTGGCCTAATTAAGACTTCTTCCAGCAGCAACCTAGTTGTCCCAGGAGGTCTGCCATCCAGGAACAGACCAGGCTTAACCCTACTGATCTTAAGTTGGCAACCAGTCTTGGGCTAAAGGGTGATATGGCTGCTACATGGTACTCAGGGTTACTTCCAAAACTACCATGGAGCTAATATACTAAAAGTCTAAAATCCTGTGGTAATACCATGGAATTTCTTGAAAATTTTCTGTAAGAGCATGGTGCATCAAGGTACTTCCAAACTATGGTAAAAGTACCCCCTCTGTACAGTTTTTCTCTGTCTTTTTCCACTACTCATTCATAGTCATAATTGCCTCGCTCCTTGGGGCGCAGAATCATTGTCCCCTCATTGCAAAGCCAACATTTTGTCCCCTCACTGCAAATGTTCTGGCCTGCGATTGCTTTTCTGGCACCCCATAAACCACCCCTCTCAGCCCTGTCTGTCTCTTTCAACACATCTCACAGGCAGGATTACTCTTACAATCATTAGCAAATAGCACTCGCTTCAAGCAGGCTTGGCAGTGGGCTCTCTCTGGACCACTATATTAAATTCTGCAGAGGGGTCGGGGCGGTGTATTCGGCATGAACTCTAGCTAAGTGGTGCTCTCTTGAAGAGCTGATGCTTCTGAGAATAGGTCGTGTCCCGTCCACTTGTTTTGTTCAGCGGCCAGACCGCAGAGACTGCAAAGGGGCTACTCGGGGCTGGGCTATAGCCAGTAGCGGCGGGACATGCTTTGACAGCTCATGGTAAAAAAAAAGAGATTCTCCAAGACAAACGCCTTAAAAAATGTGCATTTCAAAACCTGCAACAGTTTATTGGTTTGCACATTGAGCTGTGACGCTCATGTGGAAATTTTAAGTTTGAGATCTGCTCCTGATCCTATTTCACTGTCTCCTGTTTTCTCAACTAAAATTCTAAATTTGTCAACTTAAACCTGAATAAGTTGATGTCATACAATGCTCAAGGTCTTCTAGTTACAGAATCGGATTTCCAGACAGAACCTACGCTAAAGTTGCCCCGTGAGGACCACGTGAACACAGGAAAAATGAAGGTAAGGTCTGTTCGGTGCTGGTAGATGCCAGGGAGGGTCGTGGCCTCTGGGTAGAGATATTGCGCACGAGAGAGAGAGAGATGGAGAATGAGAGGGAAAAAGAGAGATAGAGAAAGGCCCTTATTGATTCTAGGAGCTTTTCACATGCTAATGTTCTCGCTGTCGGCTTTGGTCCCCCACCTCCTCTTAGCCAAGAGCCTTCAAAGGGAGGCTGCCACACAAAGACAGGGAGAATGCACTGTGCTGCCCGCTGAATGGACGCTTTCGCACAGCGCGCAATATATGGCTTAAAAACCACCAAGAACAGCTTATGACAGAGAACATTGCACTGGAGAATCAGGCAGACTCTTTAAATCTCAAATGGAACGGATAAAATCTAACAGTTTGATTGCATGCATCAAATCAGAGCCAAAGAAAGCAGTAACAACTTACAGTGAAAATAAGCAACATTAAGTCTAGATTTTTTTCCCCCTCTCAAGTGATCCAAAATTCAACACAGCGCAAGAATTCCTTAGACATACTGAATGCACATGCAAAGGGTTATGGGTTGTGGTTACTATGAATGTGCGGCCACAAGCTCGTGCCTCAGAGCGGAGGTGTGTGCCGACGAGGTGGTGAGCGAGCAGAAAGAGTTTCTGGATTCTCGGATTAATGTCCAGCAAGGGATATTAAAGGGTAAATGTGTCAACACCGCGGCAACGATGAGTGAATTACGCTTCGCAACAGTCTCTTTTTCAAATTACTGCTTTGCTTTCTGTCACGTGTGTTAGTTTTTGAAGGTTGAGTATTGCAAATATAATCAGGAGAAATGCATGTGTGGTTGGATTGCGAAAGTCTTTGTACACACATAAATGTGCTGGGAGTCTGTTAAGGGAAACATACTCAGGTTTTTTAAGTAAGCCACACGTGTTAGAGGAGGCACGCAACATTGTAATGCTGTAAAGGGTCATTTACAGGCCAGGAGGAGTGAGCGTGTGTGTGTGTGTGTGTGTGTGTGTATTCTAAGTAAAAATGCATAAGTATGGTTCTTTGATAACTATCGATTTAAATATAGCCTACATATTTAAAGAACTTGTCAGATTACAGCATTCTTTCTAGTAAATACTTGGAAAATGCATTGTTAGCTATACAACAAGCTAGCTAAGCTGGCTAACACTGAAGCTATTAAAGAGAGAAATATCTATAATGATATTATATTTTAAAGAAAATACTTCAAAATTATAAGATTTGATTAGATAATATTTGTAAAATAATAGGTTAATCTACATTTAAATCTTAATTACTATATTGAAAAAAAATGCTTAGATGAAATATTTAGCTGAAAACTGATATAAAATGCCACGCAGGTAAGTTTTTTTTGTTTGTGTTTGTTAGCTTTAGTTTGCAATTCAATGTGATATAGAGGCCAGCAATGAATCATTTTGTCACACTAAACTGCTACTTGATGAAAAAGTTAACTTTTGCCAAAAAAGCTAAACTATTTTAAAAACCATTGAGTCACCGTCAGGCTAAAAAAGTAGCTAAGTTAGTAGCTTAGCTACTTTTGCTACTTTTTATTTCTCAAGGACACCAAATTATTTTCTCATTTCACAGTTACTTTTTGGTAACCAAGCTGCTAAGCAAAATGTGTAGCTACATTACAATGCTTCTATATAAGGATTCCATTCCTATGTTTCGAATTTCCTTGATCAAATTTATGTCTACCGAAGTGCTTTAGCAAAAACTCTTCATCTTCCCCTCCCGCCTTTCTGTGTCTTTCTCTCAGCGCTAACAAAGACATAAAGTCACAACTAATTGCATTCAGTGACAAACTGAGTGGCTTTTTCCACAGCATCTGGTCTGAGAGAGACCAATCCACTCTAACGAAAACCCCAGGAATGGAATAAACCCTCAAGTCTAATGGCAAGCATTAGATCCAGCCATGCTTCAGCCCCTCCAAATAATTACTAGTATTAATGTGCATTGTGAAGTCGCCGCTGTGACCCCTCTGGGCTAATCACTAGTGTTGCCTTGCATTGTGGAAACAGGTCTGCCAACCCCCAAAATAATCCCATTACTAAGTCTGTCCTTTCTCCAGCTCCTGTTCTTGTAGACACGCTCTCAGCTAATTGACATCTGTTAACTGACGTCCTATCTAGAAGTGCCGAGAGTGAGTTTTGCGAAGAGCACTTTAGTCAGGAATCCCCGAGTACGCTGCCGACTATGCTTGTTTGTGCAACGGAGAGTTCAAAAAGTTCTTTTGTGTGTCTATGAATAACATTTCTTTCATTCACGTTTGCATATTTACCTAAGTGAGAAAACACTGAGCCACTTCAGCTCCTGTCATTCAGACTGCAGAAAGAAAGTTTTGTCATTTTGTTCAAACCACTAGCACTAAGATTAATTTGTGACATCAATCATTATGAATCAAACCATTCATATTTGGCCTTCATAAACACTTCATTGGTAGAAAAGAACAACTGCATTCACAAGCTCCATCTGGTGCATTTGTACAGAGAAAATTTTGGCAGCGTCCTAATCAAACCCGAAGACAAAGACACACAGCAGCCATGCTGATTGTAAAGTTAACCGTGCCCCTCTCGCATAAAACAGGTCAGCCGTTTCAACATCTCTTTCAGAAGAAAATGATGGCTCGGGCCTTCCTGGCTCGGGCTGACCTATGACCTTCTCTGGAAGGAAGCCAACTTAAGAGCTCCATGTCTGAAGCGGGAAAAGAAAGGAGCAGGGCACTAACTGATGGGGAGGATCGCATGAAGTTGCTGGGTTGACCGCTGACTTCCGCCGTTGACGGACATCTTGTCAAAAGAACACAAACTCTTTGGCATGAAGCATGTGTGGAGAGCAGCGGCTAAATGGATGCTGGGTTAATCAGGAAGAATGGGAGGACAGACCCTCAAGCAGTGAGTCAATAAGGCTCGTCCACTCAAAAGATAAACGCTGGCATGTGGACGCTGAGACAGTGTTGTCCACACTGCTGTCCCAGTGACGCTAAAGGAGATCTGTGCTCAGCTCTTCTTGATCTAAGGGATCCAGACCGCCGGCAATGAATGTGTTTCAGGCGGCGTAATTAAAATATAATTAAACACCAGAGAGATGAGACTAGCGCTATCAGAATTTCTCAAAATGGAAAGCGAGCTAGTTCACATTAGCAGAAATTTGCTTAGCGTGTAGTTTCAACAGACTTTCTTGGGAAATTATGCGAATTTATCAATAAGGACACTGGATAGTTTAATCTGGTTATTTCAGGCATTTTGCCTTACAAAAAAAGTAGAGTGATGGTATCATACTATGGTACTTTGATATATACCAGAGTACTGAACGGTACCATGAATGGGGGCATTTCTGGAGATCTCCTGGAAAACACAGACAGTTTACAAAGTATTTCAAAGGGTACTATGGTATTGCCATGCTCCATTTTCATTTTAAGCATTTCTTCATTATATTGTTCTTATGTGAGATAACATAAGCATGGGTGCAAACAATGACTAGTTTGCATTCGCAAAATAAGATTAGCAAGTAGTCCTCCTGAGAAATGTACCTCTTGTTAAATGTAAATATGTTATATACTAATATTAAGTAGAAAATGTCCTATTATAGAAATTATTATGATTGCAAAAAGGCAGAGTGATTATATCAGAAGGTAATAGGCTGCAATATGGTAGTTTGAAGGCAGTGATTTCATTTAATAAAAACAATAAAAGAGGGCATTTGTTGCTTATAATTGCATTAGCATGGACGCTAACAGTTCTGAAGGAGGGGGACAGTCACCTCCATCTCTCTCCCTTCCCACCAGTTCTGTCCTTCAGGCCGTTTTCCGCCCCCGGTGCATCCATCACAACATGACAACTGAAGGGCTGTGAGCTGTCAGGGGAGCTTCCGTATGGGAGCACCGGATGATGATAGACAGGAAGAGGTCAAGGAGAACAACACACACATGAGCAAGCAATTGCACACATACAGACAGCGAGAAAGACGCGGACAGACCAGAGTGTCTTAACTCGAAACGCGAACGTCCGCCGATTCAAAAGATCCGTAATTAATCACGCGAATCATATTATCCAAATTATTTCAAACATATACAGCATGCCGCCATGATCACAGAGCGAAGAGGTTGGACCCAACCTTTGCTCGATCTCGCTGAAAGGACGAGCCGCCCATTGTCTTTGAGAGACAAGTTTGCTGGCTTTGCATTTCACGGAGGAAATATGCAAATGGTGTATTTGTCTGATATCAAAGGACACCTCTCTCCATCTCTTTCCTGGGACAGCTGACAGTCCATTCAGGGGCCGATGGAGGGGCTCATAGGGAAGAACTGAGGAGGATCGTGACAGGAATCAACATATGTGCTTGCCATCAAAAGCAAAAAAGGAAGTGATGAATATTCATACGTAGGAGCATTTTGGCAGGCGGCGGCTATTGTTTAACAAAGAAAAGAGCAAAAACGACTCACAGCTGAGGATGATGAGTCTCATACACCTGCTCATAATTATGACAGGGAAGAGATACAAATGCAAGCTTTTTCTAATTAGGCACGCACATCTGCATACAGTTGCTAAGGTGCAAAGTTTACACAGGGAAAAAAAAGCAGCGTCTCAACAATAATACATGAGAAAACCGGATCAATACCTCTTCTCGAGTACGCCAATTTGCTTAATGTGTGATTAAAGCTAAAATGTACTTTTTCATGGTGAAGTCGATGTAAACGGCGTTCTCTCGAGAGTCTCGGCTCACATACATAAATAATGTCTTGTCAAGCATTGTTTTCCTTCCAGTTACACAAACTGCTGTCTGTTCTGATTCAAAGAGCAGTGTTTCAAATTATCACACCTTCCCATCATGCTCTAGTTTTCAAAGCCTTTATCCTTTCTAATTACTTAAATATGTATGAGCATTAGTTTTACATTAGCACCCATTAAAAAATAATGCGGTGGCACAATGGTTGAGTGATGTATCAGAAGGTACTTTTATATAGTCTGTGGTACTTGCATGGTACATTTAAAATACCATAGTATCACTGGAAAGAAAGACCCATGGCACGAGTATAAGTTTTAGACAAGGTGTGTCACAACAAACTACCAAACCCAGATAGAAAACTGACATTGAATCAACGTGGAAATATGACATCGAAACAACATTGACCTGGCATTGTTTTGCTCATCGAATCAACGTTGAACCAACGTCAGACGCGTCATTCTTCAAAACTAACGGAAAATCAACTTGAAATCATCGTTGCTTCAACGTTAGGAAAGCAAACCAATTGCATACCAATTACCAATTTTCATTTAGCTTTGAAGAATGCCGCTTCTGACGTTGGTTCAACGTTAATTCTATGAGCAAAAAAATGACAGATTAATGTTGTTTCGATGTCATGAGAGACGTTGTTTCTACGTTGATTCAATGTCAGTTTGCTGTCTGGGAACAGTACCATGGCACTACCATGTTTTTTTTTTTTCTTTTTTTTGTTTTGTTTACATTTATATCACATCCTACTGTGGTGGTACTATGGTACCAAGATGGTTTCATGGCTTTGAAATTTACCATGGTGCTGAAATCCATTTGGTACTATGGTACTACCAAGAATTCTATGATAGTAGGCCTACTTTGCTACATATCTAAAATCCCAGGGTATTTGTTATACTTTTTTTGTAAATGTTACAGAAGTAGCGTGGTATTATCATGTTTTATTTTTATTTTTATTTTATGCACTATAGGAATACCATAATATCTTTTAAAAGAATGTCTGTCCCATGGTACAACCATGCTTGCTTGGATATGGATCATGGTAACAGTACTTTAAGAGACACTTTCATGGGGATACATTTTTAGAAATACTGTGGCACATTTTTTGAGGAGCCATATTTGTTAAAAGAGCTGAAATTCACTAGTGTTGGTTGTATTTTTCTCCATGTTGTCGTGCTGTTTCACTAAACTACGTGTACGTTTACAGTGTAGTGAAAAGCTGAGAGTGGGCTGTCATTCTTCATTGCAGCCTAGCATCTCAGCAGGCTTTTACACGTCTCCAGCTCGCCGGACGCCCACTAACAAGCAGAGATTTCCTCTCTGTCCTCACCTCCTACTCAACACAGCAGATGAGCAGTGAGAAAACAGCAAACTCTTAAAAAGAAGAAAAGACACCAAATCCTCTGGCCAAGTCTCCGCTCCATTCACCAACAGAACGACGGCTGTTTTGTGGCCGTCTCTCGCTCTTCTGTTCTTGGATCTGTCCATCTAGGCTGCAGCTGTCAAAATTTTGACGTCTTAATCAATCTCGGCCATGACCCCCGTCTCTTGGGGAGGAGAGGAGGATAAAGCCAGGGGTCACCCCTGACCCTGTCTAGTATTCCTCCCCTCTCACCCCCATCCCCGATCACGACATCCCAACAATTGGGGAGAGGCTCCCATTGAGGCATTCTGGGGTACAGGGCTTGTATCCCTTATCCTCAATGGGCTTTTTTCACAAGGTCCTTGGGACGCCCCATTGAGAAAGTTCTCGTCCTCGCCTAAGCCCTCACATTGAAGGTGAACCTCTGCATCCCTCCCCTGGCCGGGGCTGCACACACAGACTTATTAAACAGACAGTGACTTGCATCTGCATGCTGGGATAGAAAGCAACCTTTTGAACCCGCTTCAATGAGGAAACAACTGCCTGTTGCCTTGCTAAAGACAGCGTGTGATGGCTTAATCAGACATTGATGACAGGCTCATGTTTAAATATCACTGATATAAAGAAGATGGTCTAAAGATAAGTGAAGAAGGCACCTAGGATATTTATAAAAGCAGGAAATTGGAATATTGGCTCCAAAATACTAAATATGGAATTGTGATTAGTTTTTATTGGTCAACTCATTGGCCAATATCAAAAACTGCTTACAAAGTTTGTCCTTTTTCAACAACAAATAAATTTTATGCACCAATGCTAGTCTGTAATTGAATGATCAATTTCATTTTTAGCACTGATTTTTTTATATATTTTCTAGAAGGAAAAACAAAGTTTTCTTTAGAAAATTTCTTAGTTATGCTTTCAAAAACTGTCAAGTATATATTTTTTTTGCAAATTCAACCCCTATGTTTTCCAGCTACTAGTGTTTTTGATGACAATCAGATCAACAGAACGAGAAAACCAAACACAGTTTGCAATTTATAAAAAAATTAACATAAGATCGATATATGTTACATTGGTGACTCGGCTGCAGCACTAACCCTAACCCTAACTGTCTTGTTCGTTGTGCAAGCAAGTGGCCAAAATCATCCTCAACAACTTTTATATCTTGAAGTGTTTTTTTTTTTTTTTTTTTTTTTTTTTTTTTTTTTTTTTTTTTCTAAAAGTTGGGAAATTAAATCTAAAAACTTTTGCAGACCCTAAACAACAGCAATATCAAAATCGCTCTCTTCCAAATATCTCAGAGAAATGAAATCATCAACGCAAGCCCTGAAGTGATTTAAGTAAAACGTTTTACCAAATGTCCGCGTGGAAACTCTGTTCTGCTCTTGGTAAATTACAGCCTCTTTCCTTCATTTCAACATATCTGAACGGCAAAAGAGAGCAGAGGGATAGAGACTGAAAGCTAAGGAGCGAGTGGGGAACACGGCCACTGCAAGTGAGCTCTGCTAATAAAAGAGTGGCCAAGAAAAACGTCCAGATCCCTGAAAATGGCCTTTCCCAGAGTACCCCTTCAACCACCCACACAAGCACATCCACAGAGAGAGAGATCGCCCGCGGTGAATGCGGACCGCCCCCCCTTGAGCCCGCAAGAGCCCTAAATTACAGTCCGTATTTGTCATGCAATTAGCCCGCTGAGATAGCGCTCATAAATAAAGGCCGTTAGACTGGCCAGTCGGCCGTTTATCACCCCGCTCAAACGATGACCCTCTCCTGGACCAGACAGAAAAGAAAGAAAGGGCGTGCTCAAACTGTCTACATGTCCTCTGACTCTTCCTTTTTGCTTGCACTGACCTCAGCATTACCCCAAACGGTATATCATGGCTTTTTCAGTGCCGTATGGCCTGACTACGGACACTGGGAATCAAAGCCAGCATGGAGAAAGAGAAACGGCCCTCTGGTGACAGAAGCAATCTATCTGATCCTCTCCTTTTCTTCTTTTATCTGTTTTGCTCTTTCAGTGCTTTGCCAATCGCATCTTTTTCCTTTAATGTGAACTGAAAACCACCAGACATGCTCTTGAGAGATAGCGAACGAGAACGAGAATAAAAAAGGGTACGAGAGCATTCGCCCATGATCTAATTAAGCAGATTCTGCACATAAACCACACGGCTGTTGCTCCAACAAAATAATTAGCGCCAACGTTTCTCATGCGCAAATCCACTGGGAGGTGTTTTGATATCAAACAGGGCGATTCATAATCATAACCAGACCTCTCGAATAACAACACTCGCTTAATCCACAGTGATCTGCCGAGTGCCCAGCTGTCTACGTCTGAGTAAACTCTCACATCCCTGAGAGGGGAAAAGTGCATCCGGGTCAGCCTCCACTTATAATGATCTCATCTTAAATTATGGAATATATTGCTGCTGGGCGATCAGGGTATTTTAGTTTTTTTACTTTTCACATGGGAGATGCATAAATCTCGTTTCATAACATAACCTGGTGAAACGCTCTGTTGGAAAAAACTCGAGCATGGGAGTTATCCGAGCTCTTACCTTGGCATGTTCCCCCGTGTTCCTCATAGCCAGGGTTACACAAACAGTTTCCAATAGGCACCAGCCATTCTCCATCTGCTCCGCAGTACATTTTAGGGACCTCACGTTCCTCTGAATTGTCCACACAAGATCCGCGTACCTCCACTAGTGATGAGGTGTCCGCCCCCGTGGTGGTGTCTGGAAACTGGGCCAGGTTGCGTACAGTGAGGGGGCATTTCTTATAGAAGATCCGTACGGATACGAGGGCGATGCAGGCCCCGACGTCCTGGAAGGCCAAGTAGAAGCCCTTCCGAGTCAAAATTCCTACATCCCGCACTTCCGTGTTCAGCTTCATGATGCGGTCTCCTATGTCGACCTGCGTGAAGCTCTCATCGGCAGCGATGGTGTCGATTTTGGTGAACTGGTTCTCTCGGATGTACCGCTCTTTGTCATTGTTGGACTCGTAGTAGTAGAGGTTAAAGGTCTCCTTGCAAGTTCCCATGACTCCTGGCAGGCTGTTGCAGTCACGCAGGGTGAATTTGATCTCGATGTAGACGCGCTGAGCTCCGCCACGGGGGATCCAGTCTGTTCGGAGCCAGTTGTTCTGGTTGGGTTCCATTACGTTGCATACCTGGTAAGTCCTGATTGGTATATTCTTCTCATCCATGATGCTCACCTCTTCCCACTGTGAGAGAGATGGAGGGAAAGACAGAGAGGTGAGTAGGCCTATAGAGATTCTGCAAGGGAGACTTTTGTCACAGCAGGTGCACACATTTCCAGACCCAGAGCTGGAGATTTTCAACAGACCAACAGCTGCAATGATTTCATTGATTACAATATGATAATGAAGTAAAATCACATATCTGCCAGATTCTGTGCACTGTTTGTGAAAAGAAGGGGTGGTTTACCCCAAAAATGAAAATTCTGTCATAATTTACTCAATCCTGTATGATTTTCTTTCTTTTGTAAAAAGCAGAAGAAATTATGATTAATATTTCAGCTGTTGTTGTCCATACAAGGAAAGTCAATTGGATCCAACAAAAAACACGGGAACCCCACTAAATTTTCAGTGTGGACAAAAAACAAATGTCTTTTTGCATTTGTCATAAGAAAATGCATAAAGGTTTTATGAACAACATGAGGTTGAGTAAATGTTGACAGAATTCTTCATTTTTGGGTGATCCATCTCTTTAAAACAAGAGGTTTTTGGGAAATGTACGTCAAATGATTGATTGCTGAGAATTTCTTAAAACTAACGTGAAAGTTTGGTTTTCAATAATAATACATGCATTACCAACGCCCAAGCAAATTTAGTACCCAGTAACATTTACAAGAACGCCCTGACTTCCTGGTCACCATTAATCCCACATTAAGCCATTGTAATACCATGGGGCCTAGAGTTTGATGCTTCCTGCTGGTGCGAGTTTCAAATGAGATGTATGCAATGAAGGAGAGTTTTGAAAAGGCCTGTCACGATCTATGACGCTGTCTTTTCTTCTCGCTTTTTTACTCTTTGTAAGTCATAAGTGTAGAAATCCCAGCTGTCACACCGATAAAGCTGTACATTCGGCCCGTTTGCATGAGGGAGGGGGTTCTGTCGGGACCCTGTCAATCAAACGGGTGGATGAGATAAAGCAGTAGAGGGTGGGGGGAAGCACATATCCTCAAATGCCAAGTTCACTATTAAACCTGAAACCAACCAAAGTAGGTACGGAGAGAAAAAGAAAGGCTTGTGGTGTACTTAATCAATCAAATCGCAGATAAATAACTTCACTTATACTTGAGTACATGTTTTTGTTAATGTAATGTATTATTTTATGCAAAAAAATTAGTATATGTTTTAGTGTTTAAAAATCACTAATTAAATCACAACACTTACAGTAATAATGAGTAAATATAATGAGCATAAACTTATAAATGCAGTTGCTGACTGCATAATAATTATAATTAAGTATGAATATTAATGTGTAAATATAATGTGCATAAACTTATAAATGCAGTTGCTGACTGTATAATAATTATAATTAAGTATGAATATTAAAAGTGTTGCCAAATACATATATGAATACATATATTTTTCAATTATCTTATTTGTACTCATTTTATTAAGTCAAAAAGTCCAGCTTTATTGTTGTACATCCAAAATATAGTGCAGCAAGAAATTTTAAGTTTTAAGATGTCAGTCCATAAATGATGTAAAGAAATGAACATTATAATTACAAAGCATAAAATTTCTAGATGAATTATCCTGCGCTCAGGCACTTAAACTCAAGTCGTTTCTCAGTCTGTATGAAACATCAAATTATAAGAACAAAGCCATTTCATCTGTCAAGATTTATAATTATGGATGTTTGTGTGGATCTCATTAGTCTTCTGTTTCATCTATGCACTAATGCAGAAAATACCAATTGCATACAGTGGGATGCATCTTAAGCAGTTTTCCATCAATTTTTGGTGTGCTTTTAGCATAGCATGAGGCCTTATTTAAACCTTCTTGTTTTATGTACAGTGTGGAGTCGCAATTCCGCTGTGCTCAAAAAAGGTTCTTTAAATTCTCTAGTCAGCTTTTCATGTGCAAATATAGTTTCCAAGACGATCAGCACCTTCAAAAGTTGTCACTAGAGATTTTTTTCACACAAATACAAAAGTGAAAACAACACGGTCTGTCCTCTGTAGACTCACCCCTCCTTCCGTCGGACTCGCAACCCATTTCAGTTCTCCTTGCACAGTTCTCGAGTCCAGCAGCGTCACTGCGGAAAGACAAAATGCCGTGAGTCACTAAAGATGGATCATCAACCTCCTTATGACTTATGACCAAACAGTCTCTTTAGTCACTTTCTTTTGCTACACTTTTGTTTCCAACTGAAAAGTTTTTACTCTCTCCATTTCCTCAAAGTACACTAGTTTATGCTTATTGAATAACACATATATTTGGCCAAATTAAGCATTTTATAAAGTTTGATTGTGGCATGATTAAGTAGGCCTATTGTTTTAATCAGTGTTCCAATTTGGCTATTGTCCAAACAAAATCTGGGCCTTTGAGAGAAGAACATAATCAGTGAACAGTGAATGTGCAAGGAATAAATAAAAGGTTCATGTTTACAGCAAGTTTTTTTTTTCTATTTTCTAAAGGTTTAATTTGTCTATATGTGTGTAGCCTACTATAGCCTTCACACACCAGAACAAAGCCCAAGCATACCCTAAATTAAAAGCGTACAGTGTAATGAGATATTTACGCGAGTTAAAGTCTACTGAAATGCTTTCATCATTTGCTTCGTGCGTGTCTCTGTTGGTTATGATGGGCAAATTTCGTATACATTTCGCTTCTGAACACTACAAATAAATAAAAATAATAAAGGAGTCGAGTCAAATTATTTAAATACAGCCTAATTTTCCATTCTGGTCATTCAAACACATTTCTTGAAATCCAAATAGAAAAAGAAAAGAATATCCTTATAGGACAATAAAGACTCTCTACTACTCTACAAATAAATGAATAAATAAATACGATTAAAAAAATAGTTCCAACAAAATTAGCCCCCAGAGTGTTTCCTCCCAATAAAGTCTGAGTTTAAACTTCGTTTGATGAAATAAATGGCGCAGTCTTATAGGATCTGCGGATATGGGAACCACAGACGCTTGGAGATCCCCAAAGGGACTTTCGGAGAAAAATTCTATAAATCCTTTTCGCTGACGGGATAAAGTCTCGAAATTAAAAAAAAATACAAATAAAAAATAAATAAATAAACGTCAGTCGAAACAGTGTGCCATTCTATACCGTCGTAACCCAAACAACAACAACAAAATAACTCTTGGAGAGATTTTCCTTTGGTTAGGTAAACCCTTACCTTCATTAGGAGGGTAGACCCGTGCGGTTAATGTGAAAGTCGGTATCCAGATTATTAGCGCAAAAGTCGCTATGAACACTAGCGCAGCCATTGGTGTCATTTCGTGTGCGTCTCCTCCGCTCCGCGTGCGGACCGAAGTTGCGTCTGTCCCGGTGGAATTAGCGTTTGAGAGTGATGCACAGAGCGCTGCTGAACACCGCCGAGGGGCGGATCTTTACTGCCTGACGTGCCTGTCACAGCGAGACACAAAAAGTCAACAGTCTGTCCATTCGGGGAAATAGACAGCCCATTTTCCAGGTTTGTGATAATTGGAGAATTTGAGAAGTATTAGAAGTCTTTCTTATTTTAATCTTTTGTGTATCATAAAAAACTAAGCTCGCGCGTGTGAGAGGGATAACGCAGTGTCCGCGTAAAAGAGAACGCGAGAGTAAGAAAGAGAGAGGCTGTTGCGAAAGCTCTTCTTTACATATAGAACTTGGTCCATAATATATGGGAAATATCCTGTTCATGATTATTATATCTGTATACGTCATACAAAAGACTGTATAGAGCGCGCAAGGCATTAAAGTTACGTTTACCGGCTCTATTGTGGGAAGAGCAAGTGCGCCGTCTAGTGTTTGCAGTCTATTCCTCTAATCCACAACACTCAAGACAAAAGCCAGTGTCTAAACCTGCAAGATCGTCTATAAATACTTTATAACACTTTAGAACAGACCATTTACTATTCGGGCTAAACAGATCCGATATTAATTAAAACAAACCATCTTAAAACTATGAGTGAGAAGATGCTTCAAAACGTAATGCCATTTAAACTGCAGTGCTTCAGTGCTGCAGTAGAGATAGATTATCGCAAATCAGTTGGTTATGAGATAGCATCAGTGGCATGGCATTGCATAAATATGTTGACAAATTGTTTCTCTTTAATATTTCGATTAAATTGTCTAAATAATTGTGAATCCGACTCTTATACGAATTGCTCAGACCGATTGTGTGAACCGCATCATTAAAAGACCCGACTCAAAAACGATTCATCCGCAAATTGAGCATCGCTATTCAGGATTGCGGCAAAGACTAAAAGTTATTAAATGTTAGTGTGAGACCCTTTATGCCTTTATCAACTGGACGCCTACACTCCACGACCTCTCCTGCCCCTGTCAATCAAGTGTTTCATGACGCCCACAGCCAGAGTTGCGTCTTTTCTACCGTAAAGTTCCATCAATAGCAGCAGATGCGTCGATTTCGCTTCACGCTTTGCACTGTCTTACTACATGCGCCCACCTGATGAGCCAATCTACATCCTCTAACGGGTGTCGGGCCTGACTGTGTGCTGACAACTTTGACAACAGTGTGTTTGCATATGGATGGCCTGCAAAGGAGAGTCCTGACTTCAGTTGTTCAGTATCGCCCTCGAGGCTGATGGATCTGAAAGAGACAAGGCACTGTTTATGTTTTAACATTAACAGTTGTAGAAGCACTTTATTAATGTGTCACTATAAGATAAACGGCTGGAATAAAGTGAGATGTCAGTGTTTTTTGTTTAAATAAATGATCATGTAAAGCTTTGTTCTAGGTCCACAGTGATTTACAAAATGTGAAAAAAACAGACACACCCTTACCCTTTTTTGAAAGCATTAAAAATAAATCCTATGCATTTGCAATCTTTTAACCCATTCTGATTTGTAACGTTGTAATAAATGTATATCATGTTTGTTGCTAGACAATTATAATTTGAAAAGGAATTTTTTTAAAAAATGCTCATTTAATTTAGGGAGTGGGGAGGGGTTTACATCCATTTTATTTATTGTTTTTAACTATTTTACTTATTGTTTTTCAGTGTTAAATTTTGGTGGGGGATGGGGAATCAAGAGTCACTTCCTTCACTGAAAATTAGTTTTCCATTTCAGTCCCCATTTTTGTACCCTATTCATAAAAAGTGCCATATTGTTTAAAACAATGCATGTCTAGTGAAGTACTTCCAGTAAAGGATGTGTCCTCAACTGTTTTTTGAAAGTTGGTCTCAGCAGATTCGGTCAAGGCTTGAAAATGCTTCCACCGCCTTCTCGGACTTTAAAATTCAAGATTCGTCTGACCACAGCTAGCGTTTCCTGTTTATGTATAGACCAGAGAAGCTATGTTTTTGTTCTTTTCCATATGCGTTCGGGGCCTCTCTGGGATCTCTCGTTTTTAATAGCATTAGGCTGAGGAGCAGGTGACGTCCGGGACTTTGTCTCTAGGGCCACGATCGAAACGCTTTGTGGCGATGCCGTTGCTCCGGCGAAACCATCTCGCTCAGCATAATGAAGTCGGGCGGAGCATCTGGCGTTCCTAGATGGGTGCCCAACATCGATTGTCACTCAGTTTGGCGAAGAGAATGGCATCTTATTTTCTCAATCTGCACGAAAGACTGCGCAATCATAAAGGCCCAATTAGCCAAGGAGAAGGCGGTTCGTTTTTAGCAGTCTCGACCAATCACTTCGGGTTATATCGGTAAAGGCCTATTGATCGCGTTATGGCCAGTGGGCGGGGAGTCGCCACAGGCAGGGGTGTGTTTGTGCGAGGCTTTGCTCTGGGCCGTTGTGTTTGGTCATTTGTGTCACAGTTTTTTTTGATTGATTACCGTCAGATCATTTTCTATTCTCTTCTTGGATTCTCGGGTCTCCTGTCTGAATTCCCTGAACGGCGCCCCCACACTCGGTTTTGTTCTCCGAGCCCCAGATGGCATCTGCCCACACATCTGTATTGTGCAACGCTAACGCAGGCCTCCAGACCGAGTGCACCCGGGACCCCCAAGGGACACTGTGCAGTCTGTAATTGGCAACTTTGAGCAAGACAACCCTCTTCTACTTTCTGTACACCCCACATCCTGGCCTCTCTCAGAAGCTTCCAAACAACGTACACTCATATCCGAAAGAACTCGACTCTAATGCACACATCCTGTGCACATGCAAACATGGGACGTGTGATGGATTGGTTAAAACGTAGTAGAGGGGATGAATGCCGGCAGGCCGGACTAAAAGGATGGTCTCAGCAGTCTGAAGAAGCGTGTGGGTGTTTGTGAAACAGAAACAAAGGAACTGAAGAAGAGCTTTTGGCTGTTATTTTACAGAAAGTTATTTCACCCTCAGCTCGATTGAGATGTGACCGAGTCCAATAATATAAGAGATTGATTGGTTTTCTGTCTCCAATAAAGATGTACCCTTACTCGAGCCTTTCAGAGGAACCAAATGAGGAGAGAAGTTTCTTTGTTAGAGCGTTCCTGTCTTTCAATAAATCCAAAAAGACCTTTCTGAGGTTTTTGCATGAAATCCTCTTTCTCCTTCTGATAAAGATGAGGAATGACTCACTCTTTCTTTGTCTCTATACATGATTTTCCCAAAGACCTTTTTGTTTGAGATAGAGTCCTGTTCCCCCTCGAGTGTGTGAATGGATTTCAGACTCTGAAAATCAAACACAAAGCTATCAGCTCTGCTCTGTGTTCTCAACCGCTCATCCCAGGGTAGAGGAGAAATCAATGGATAGCGTAAGAGCTCCTAATCATCAGCAATGGAGAGTCCCTCATGTTTTCCCAACTACACCATCAGATACCCAACAATCAATGTATCGGACACTCGAATGGAATTTAGACAGTTTTTATGTAAATGTTACTTACACAGTGAATGCCATAATGAATATCTTCGGTATTAGTTGAATCTTTTTTAAAGAGCAGGTCCCGCATGTGTACTTATTCTTCTTGGGGCCACAGTATTAGTCAAAGTATCTGGGTTTTTCCAATGGTCGATGTTAATATCTAGAAAACCGAAGCAGAAATTTGACACAGGCAATGTATAAATATTATTTATTAAATTCAATGAAACTAAATACAATTTACAACAGTGGATCCTACTGCAACCAATCTACCTATCCATCGATCCATCCATCTTCAACTTTTAAACAAGGCTTTGTCAAGCCAACATTCAAAGTATGTCTTGACAAATTGCTTTTTTTTGTTAAAAAATATACATACATTTTAATTTTAAAATGTTCTGCTTCCTTGCATTAAAATCCTGTTTGCTACCTAAATTCAATTCTTAGCAAATTAGATGTACACAAACTTGATAAAAGCGATATATTGTTCTATGTTCAAAGCATTGGAGAGCTTACAAACCCCATGTGTGCAAACACACTACAGAAATCAACAATCCTGAAGTGTCACCACCTTTATATAATGAAGAAAACGGTTACACACCGTGACTCTATTTCTCCAGACCGTCATTGGCAAACATCCCACAGTGGTGCAGACTGAGTGCCACACGGCCTCAACGTTTGCAGTCGCATGGCTTCTATTTGCTAATTCAACTTGTCTTAAGAGTTTTAAATAACAGCCTAGTGCCAGCCACAACCCCGCAGAAGGCTTCAGATGTGGCGGAGTGGCTGTTTGGTGAAGACGGATAGACTGTGTAATGGTGCGGGGTGTCCTAAAGCACTTCAAAAATAAGTAAAGTCATTAGACTCGTGAAGGCATCACTGTCGGTCCCATAGCACCAGGCAGCTGTCACAACTATACAGAGCAAAAACTCAGGATGAGGAAGGAACGAAAGGGAAAGAGAGAGTTATCAGGCTGTAAAACACATTACAATATTCAAATACTCCAGAAAGCTCCATAACTTCTATACCTTTGTGACTTAGGTGTACAATTGCTCAAAGACTGAGACATCTGATCTGTCATGCAAGACTGCAATCTGCCTTTTGTCATTTGACTAAGTTAACTGCTATGACTGTTTGTAACTCTAACCTTGAATTATTTCAGCGGAGCCTTATATTGCTTTGTTTAAATGTCCTCTGCCATTTGTCTCAGAGTCAGCTCCACGCTCGATGGCGCTGAGAGGTATAAGTTTGACATAAACAGAGACTCAAAGCGGCAGCAGGTGCTGGCAGAGAGGCAGGAAGACAGAGAGACCTATTGTTGTTTCGAACGGGCTGCTGAGTCCTAACATAAAGTCACGTTTAGACAAATATACTTAATTATAAGCACACAAAAGGAATCAATGTGCAAAGGTATTTTTTGCACATAGGCCTAACTGATTTTGGAGACACCAAAACATACTCTATCATCATATTGACAACACCACGGTTACTGCTTTGACATGTACCTTATGTTTGTCCTTAACAAGTTCAAGAATTTCAATACTAAGACACAATATAGTGGGACTCTTATTTAATTAAAATAAATAAACTTTGAGAAAGGCCCCTTTTAAAAGACAAAAGTTAGATGAAATCCAGATGGGAGTAATAAAAGTCAAATCACTTAGTCTCTATATAGATTAAATTAATTATTATAAAACTTCAACAAAGTATGAATTATAAGTGAAACACAAATACAGTAACATTAACTTATTGCACTCATTCGGCTGTTTTGCTCATTTGCCGATGTGTGTGTCCTGTCAGAATTGTTCCAGTTTGTCTTTAAAATCACATAAAGAATGAAACAGTCAAATTAGGTAAACACATTAACTGTGTTCAATAAATGGGAGAGCATTAAGCATATTCAATTTATCAAACTGACAATAAATAATATAAAACCAACATTAATTCTCTGAATTCAATATTGTAAGACCCTGTAATGATACATAAACTTTTGTATACATTGCATGCATCTAAAGTTGTAGGCTACACTATATAGAATGTTTACATTTAATAATAATAAGAAGAAGAATGATGATGATGAGAAGAAAAATAATTATTGTTGGAATCATTGTTATTAACTATTTAATAATTATTATTGAATAAATTAAATATTTGTAGTAGTAGTAGTAGTAGTATTGGGCATAACGTATTACAAGTATGCAAGTTGTATAATCAGATTTCTTTTTTTCAGTAAACTAACATAACTTTTAATTTACAACTAAATATCTTAGTCGCTTTTTTTTCAAAAACTGTAAGTTACTTGTAAGTTGATTTCCCATTTCAAAAGTCCAGCCCAGGTGAGCAAAGTAATGCAAAAGTAGCATACTGTAAAATTACTTTTCATAAAAAGTAACTTGAGTGATGCATTTAGTTACTTTTTAGGTAGTAACACAAATTTTGTAATAAAAGCACCTTTCCCAATCACTGATTTTTCCCCCCAAACTCCAAAAAAAAAACTACACAGACGTGCTAACACACAGGAACCCAGACAAGCAAATAGACATATGGAAATGAACACAAATTCAGACACACATGCCAAGTAGCAAACTGACACACACACATACACATGCAGAGAAGGGCGGAAGGCAGCCAGGTAGCGAGTTTCGCCAGTGCCAGAAGCCTAATAAATCATCAGACGTGAGGCTTGAGGTCTTGAGACAGCAGTTGACTGGTTCTTGGAGCGTCATTCGCCTAGTTAGATATGTAAATATCGCGTAAAGAATTCCAGCCACAATACCTTCTCCCATCTGTTCTGCTCCTCTTGGCATATTGATTTTTAAAGCAGCGCTTGTAACATGGCAAAGACTCGGCTTTCCAAGTCACTGCTTTAATTTGCCAGAAATTACAACAGCACTGTGCAAACCCTTCATATATCATTCTATCATTACATGGTTTCGTATGTCCTCTTTTTCTAGAACAAGCTGAAAGCGGCACTATAACGGGCAAAAACACAGCTTCAGTTTAGCAGCTTAAATTATCGATTTCTCTTTTGAAGAAAAACAGGGAGGAAAGCAGAGTTTTTATTTTTTTTTTGTTTGTTTTTTTCCGCATTGTACTTGGTTTTAACGTGGCTCAGTAGTGGAAGTGAGCTGTGCCTGGTCTGCTGAGATGAATGAGAAATCTATGATCTGTCTGAGTGATTTCATTAGGAAAGGGAGAGATGGGGCGGCAGTGTTAATTACTGGCAGTACGGCAGTGCTAAGCTGCCACTGATACTTGCGATCAGAGCCGTTTTTAATTACCGCTGTCGTAAAGTGAGCCACGTTTACAGTAATAACATGATTATGGTATGAATATTGCAGCGTGAGAGGATGCATGCCTCACACTTGGTAATATTTTACGCACCGACTGCAGTAATTAGTGCGGTAATTGTGTTGGCATGCTAACTGATAAACAAGCAAATTATTTTTGGTATTACTGTGAGCTTCAGAAACACCTGTGATAGATTCATCTGGGGTGAAATTGAGAGCATATGTGTGTGCTGTTTTTTTTAGGAGAATACATTGATGTTTTGCATTGAGTTTATTTGGGTTAACAACAAGGAGAGTGAACAATTTTTCAAGATGATGAAGGTGTGTTATTTGGTGTGTAAGTATGTGTGACAGCAGAGGTACCGGTGAAAATAGACTTGTTGGTGGTCTTGTTCTTGTCGGACTGTCAGCGGGCCGCCCAGCCGCACCGTGAGGTCACCCGTCGACCCCTTTGGCTCCACCACTCGGTCGGTTCCCATGATGCCCACTGATTCCCTTTTCAGCGCCTGACCTGGCAAGGTGAAGAACTGAATTTCAGGCCTCCGGGAGTTCAGATAAGACCGGCCTCTAAAAATACCTCTCAACATCCCCGGAGAGCCCTTCTGTCCCATGTGTCCCCTGCAAACCAGGAACAAAATTGTTCATCCAAAGCATACTGTCCAAACTAGGTGCAATGCACCTAGTTCAAGTCATTTTTCTGTCCACACTGAAGCGCAAATCCTGCACAAAGCAACAGCCAAACAGAACACATTTGAGGTTTAATTTTTGTTTATATATTGTGTTTTTTAATTTAATATTTTACATTATAATGTTGTGATGTCTTCTTAGTTTTAAAATGACTTTAGTTTTTTAATTTATATAGTTAAACAATATTCAATTTAATATTAGTAACGACTATCACAATATGCCTGATACAGTATTGTGCAAGACTTGATAGTCTTGTCCTTCCATACTTTTGTAAAAGATGTAACCATTACAACGCTACACGGCTAACAACTATCAATAAATAACATAGTCAAAATTGCAACAACAGGGGTAACACTTCATTTTGATGTGTCCTTGTTTCACACATTACATGTATTTACTATAGTAATAACTAAATCAGGCATAATTACATGCAATTAACCAAACCAAACTCAACCAAATCCTGATCCTACCTTAGTAAGTATGTAGTTAGTTATTACTCAGTACTTAAATCTGTAATTACACTGTAACAGGGACAGAATAAAATAAAGTGTAACCAAAACAGGCAGCTCTGCTATGACAGCACTGTAAGATCACAAGCTTGAAAGTTGTAGAATAAAATAGCACATCAGGACTTAGTCTGATTGACTGTAAATCTCTAACTCCAAAGTCTGACTGATGTTTCTTGCGTCGTCTTTATTCCCCACCAGCAATTTACTGAAGGAATGCAGTCCCCTCTGCTTGGACTCCAAATTCCACTGTTTCTCATACGCTTTTTCCCTTTGGCTCTCTTAAAGTTTGGTTTCCATTTAATTGCCATAGTGTCTATCCTTCTCAGCGTGCCTCTCTGAAACATGACTCTTTCTACAGTCCATTTGTTTCACTCCACCTATCCCTACCTCGACTTCGCTCCAATTAGCTCCCATTTGCCGGAGTCCATTAAAATTCTTTGGTCCAATTTTGGGTGAGCGGTCCACAGTGAAAGACTTTCTTTGCCTGCTCCAGGTACTTGGACACACTTTCGTGGAGACACGGGTTTGGCTGTGCTGTGTTTCATTAACATTTCTGTCCTTACAGTATTCCAGTACACTTAAACAAGTAGCATAATCATATTTTGGTCACTATATGATTGTAAAATCATTGTTTTCTTTTAATAAAAGCACCTTAAAGTGTAAATACCGTAGTACAAGAATACAGAACTGTAAATGCTGCCTGTTCTCACGTTAAATGTGTTTTTTTTAACACGCATCGTGTATTGACGTGTAATTTACTCTCGAAATTGAGTAGTTATTTGCATATGAGACAGTTTTTCGCATGCATTTGATACGCAGTTCATTTGCGTGTAATACACATGCACTCCACACCACTAATTCTACCCAAACATATAATACACGCACCCCACACCTAAACCTACCCTAACCAACCAATGCGTATTATATGTGCACGTAAAAACTTACTTTAGCATATAGGAAATTATACGACAATACACATGCGTGCTATTAAGACGCACATAGTGTGATGGGGTTGGTAAATGAATGGTAAAGTAGTAAATAGCAATTTATGGATTCAAATATACTACTCAATATATCGAAAATATGACTTTGTGTGAAACAGAACACACAACACAGACATAAATTGCAGTACGCTTACAAACCAGTAAAAAACGTGGACCCTACCAGGCCTGCAATACCATGTTTTTTCTTTAAAGCACCTTGAAGAGTCAATTCCATTGTATACGAATTATCACGCATATCAAAGCACCATGGTAGTAAATTCACAACTTTTTTCAAAGAAACTAAATACTTAGCATTTTTGCTATAGCAACTAGCCACACAGTTAGCGATTATGCTAATGTTTTAGTAGAGTGTTGATGTGTCAGTAATTGTTTGTAATGGTGTAGAAAATACTCAACATTCAAAACATTCAAAGTGTTAAGTGGTAAAATAGCAGTCACTAGATGTTAGCAACAAAATATGTAATTAGCTGATGTTATTATTGCATTGTCTGTTAACAAAGAATATGCGCAAGTATTGCACACATCTATTGTTGTAGTACAATAGAGTAGGCCTACCTGGAAAGCATCACATTTGGTTTTAAACATACTATTTAAGTACAAAAGATTTTGAACAGGCATTTTAAAATCAAATATCAACGATTTTGCTGTAGGCTAACATTCATCAGGGAATAGGCCTATAGCAACTTTCTGAAAACCATGCACGTACTGAATAGATGTCTTGTTGCACATACAGTTGAGAGCCAAATGAGAGTTAATTAGCCTCTTCCAGACAACAATCTGTACAACAACAATCGTATACCCTTTAGTGAAACAAAGTTTGTGAAAAAAGTGCTGTCTTTAGGGCTGTTATAGACCTCTAAGGATCTTGAGTGGCGAATAATCCAGATAGTGATAGGCTATGTGGAACATATATTCTCGAATGCTAAGTATTCTCCATGGCAGTGTGTTTGCACTCTTTTCTCTTGAAGTCAAACATTTCACTTTTCCTCTCTCGTTACACATCTCCCTTCCAAATATACACACTGTGCATTCATCCCCACTGGCTAAAAGAATGTACTTTAACACTCATCTGTCTAGCTTGTTTGAATTGTGCCTGTGATGAATGATATTTATTCTGCTCAGGACCTTGAGGTAGCCACATTTTAGCAGCCATTAATAATGTTGATGGCATGCCCTGGCCACAGAGGGGCTTGTAATCTGCGAATGGGTGTGGGGAGATGTGGTCTAGGGGTCACTGTGTGTTTTCCCGTGTGTACTTCCAATTCAATCCGCACCCTAGTCTGATACCTTGATCTCACATTGTATGAAGGCTCCTACGGAGTCAGAAAGAGTGAAAGACCCAGATAGAAGCATCACTGTGGGGTTGTTTTGTTCTGGACAGAGTGCTTAAAGCTTTACTCGCTACCAAAAGGGGGAAAGAGGGGTTTTTCAGCTGTCCTCCCACTCCCTGTCCCAGCTCTTCCTGAAGGGAGGGGGGTAACAAAGAACGGCCTCCCCCCTGCGGTTCTCTTCGGAGGACGTGGGAGTACCTGTGAGAGTGAGCGCTTGGCTCAGCAAGGATCTGTGCTTTCAGATCTACAGACCAATTTTCCACAGTTGTGTCATGACATCTGAGTAAATATCTTCATATGGAGACCCAAACACAGGCACACACTCACACAAACACTCAGACTCAGAGCGCACACAGTCACATAGCGGAATTATAAGCACAACAAACACTGAGGCCACTAGACGTTTGTGTGTTCAGCCAAAACATGCACACATGCACACAAACACAGGCCTGGTCTGAGCCCCATATTCCTACTCAGACCAAGAACCACTTCCATCTCGAATAGAGCTGGCAAGCGGTCGAAAAATTGGAATGTGGTCTGAGGGGAACACACAAACCACAGCAGCGCTGATCCAAAATAAACTCAAATGTGTTACACACACATACACACACACACACAACGTGCGTGGAAACATGGGGGCATTATAAATGTACTTTTAAAAACCCTGTATTGTACAAAAAATAAATTAAATAATAAATTAATATATTAGAATATATTCATTCAGTTTTTCTGACAATAAATTTAGAGACCATGTGGAATATTTGTGCGTTTTAACAAGTCACACTTCAATAAATGAATACCTGGACACATACATACATACATTTAAATACAGTACATAAAACAATTGAATAATTAGTAATTGCAACTAACCTATGTAATAATTGCAAGAATTGTGACTTTGTAAGATTATTTGTAAATAATTTCTAGGTTTTATATTTTCTTGTTTTTAAGAAAAGACAAGATGAATAGAAATTGTTTTACTATGTTAAACTTAAGTCTTAATTAAGTCCATAAACTTTCTTATTATATTTTCAAGTGGCAGATTGATTTAAACATAATGCTCACTAAATATATTTTTAACAGATATTTTCTACAGTATATATTTCATATGTATGTTTTACACACACACACACACATACAGACACTTGATGTGATATGAAACCATTTTTATCTTTCTATTGTATTGAGAATGTAACGGCAGAAAAGTGAAATGATCATGTCTCTGAGTGTGCTTAAAAGGACATGAGCACACACACTATCAACAAGGGAAATTTAGTCTCTCATTTACACGTTTCCTAGACCATTAATCCACTGTAATCTCTTATTTCATTTAAGATGATTGTCATGCGCTCTTGAATCCAGGGTGGTCTCTTAGAGCTGTCATCATTCATGACAATAGCTGCACATCTGCGCTGAGCAAACATGAGTTACGAGCAGATTACAATCCCTATTCAAACCCTGCGTAATCTTGGGGTAATCAGCATCAGGCACAGTCCATCCATGTACCCTAAAGCATATCATTAAGGTTTATGGTTTGTGGGTCGGTGCTTATTCGGAGGATGACCTTTTGACAAACAGACAGATTGCATGGCAACTACACCACCTTAATGTCATTTCCTGTCTCTGTGCAGAACGGGTTTACTGTTCTGCAGGTTTAAGCTTGAACTCCAAACCGAATGTCAGAATGGGAAAGAAATGTGATTTAAGCAATTTTGAGCGTGGTATGAACGTTGGTACGTGCCAGGTGGGCCGGTCTGACTATTTCACAATCTGCTCAGTTACTGGGATTTTCACTCACAACCATTTCTAGGGTTTACAAAGAATGTTGTGAAAAGGGGAAAACATCCATTATGCACATCCAATTTGTAGATTTTTCTTAATATTTTACACAAAAATACAACCCTAACGTGTTGTTGTGACATTCAAGAAGGCACAGCTTTCTAATGTGCTGGCTTTTAAGTAGCCTATAAACACTTCAGCCTGCGAACACACCAGAGAGATATCCTCTATTTATACAGGGCTCTCTGACCGTCTTACTGTCTCTTTCGCTCAGCTTCAGCGAAACAAACACATGATCGAGCGCCATCAAAGAGTATACATTCTGCCATGGTCTTTTATAAACGAACAAAACGTCTTTCTTGCATACGTTAGCAATACATCCACACACACACACTCAGATCTCAAGTTGCCGCCCACACTCTGAGCAGAAGGGGGAGGAAGTGACAGTTAGCTGTGGAATTCCTGCTGTGTGTCTCTCACTTTGCATGCACTTTTTGTTTCTTTGCCATACACACACAATGATAAAAAAACCCATGGACTCTCACAGAGTGACAGGACCCTCAGAAGTTTCCAGCATGTATTCTGGAGGAGAAAAAGTCAATGCAATGTGGTATACCCTCCCTATGGGCAACCACACATGGAATCTGAGCCCAGAGAAAACTGAAGATTTCAAACGCCTGTCAATCACAAGCTGTACTGTACATTGCATGTTAATTTATCATTTTTTTTTCAGTATCTTACACAGCATACTTGATTGGCTGATTGCAGTCTTCTGTTTTTTGTATCATGATGACTGAACTGTAAATTCTGATTTTGATTCTGAATTTGACCTTGTAAACGGTACCCCTTTATTCCACTCCAGGTCTTCTTTCTGTTCACATAGTGTAATATAATAAATTAATCATCAATCAATATTTCACGTCCATTTATACACACAATATATAGGAAATACAGCCAGATGGTCATTAAACGTGAAATTGGCCTCTTCTGGACAGCATAAGATCCTGAGGACAGATTCACATAACATTCTTAAAGGGATAGTTCACCCAAAAATGAAAACTCTGTCCCTATTGACAGCCTTTACGCAACTACCACTTTCAAACCCCACAAAGGTAGTAAAGGCATCATTAAAGTAATCCATGTGACTCCAGTGGTTAAACCTCAAGTTTATGAAGCGATGCGATGGCTTTGTGCTAAAAAAAGCTCAACAAACATACCACTTTCTTTGAAAAGTATTAATCTCCAATGTATGTTTGTTTTGTTGATGCAAGAGCATACATTGTTATGCGTGAACATGAGAAAAAAACTTCTTAATATATTTTAAAATGTAATTTTTCCTGTGATTACAAAGAAGAATTTTGTAAAGGATTTTTAAATCAAAATTGTATAAAATGGACACATACGACTGCTTTTATGGCCCATAGTCACATTTGCAATTATGCTTTCAGACCATGCATGTAACACTTTTTACGATGTTGAAACTCACCCCGCAAAATTCTGCAGATATTTCCCCCCCAAATCACTATGAGAAAATGTGTGAAAAGCCCACAAAATACATCCGAGCCTGTCCATGGGAAATGTTTCTGTGGGTTAATGTAAATCGGTCATAAATCTACTCCAACATAAAGTTATAGCGCATTCACACGCACACTGAGAGCATTGAGTAATAAAACACAAAGATAGCCAAAGAAATATGTAAACGACCTCCCGGCTCATATCTAATTTATGGATTTCATAATTGCCCACAAATACACACCAGTGATGTGAAAATGAAGGGCATTAACATCAACACACACATTTGGAGGAGGGTAATACATAATCGCATAATTTCTGGCCTCTCTGACCATCTTACAAACCACTGCTCATTTTTCTGGCTCTTTGGACGAGATGCCCCATTCATCAGATGCACCATCTTCCTCCTCCGTCACTCCTCCCACCGTTAAAAATGTAAGGCAAACTTTCCTGAAAATGTGTAGGTCATCGTGATTTTGCCAAATATGACATGTTCCTGGATCAACATATTTTAGTAATCCTGAAACAACATTCCAGTACTCTTTGGTCAAAACACTATCCTTACCTCGTAAGCTAACCGTACCCATAACTTATCCCTAAAATCAGGGGGGGATAATCTACCCTATCTCATAACCAAATCGTACTAATTCGTACGAGTGATTCAAAAGTGGCTAATTCGTATTAATTCATACGACCTCACTCGTACAAATTCGTACGAATTGCCTAAACCCACATGATGGTTAAGTTTAGGGGCGGGGTTAGGGGTAGGTCAATCGTACGAATTCATACGAATTGGCCAATTCGTAATATACAGTATATACGATTTCACAAAAATCGTACTAATACGTATGAGTGAGGTCGTACGAATTGTTACGCATTAGCCACCTCGTAAAATTCGTACGAATTCTCGTGAGATCGGGTTGGAATAATAGGTGAACAACGCTGAAGTAGAAGCACCTCGGTTGTAAGTCTAAACTTGATTTAAACTGTAAACTTGTCCCTCAAATCTGACCAACAGCGATGTTACTCTGTGAAATTACATTTACTGAATTCTAGCAAAGCAATCGTCAGATTCATACATACTGTACGTCCTCTAGTTTCCCATTGCCAACATAGCATTTCTCCCTCTTTCTTTGTCTAACTCGCCCCACATGGCTTACTGTAGAACCCTTTCTCTCTGGCGTTCTTCTCAGAAGCGTATGTCTGTGATAAAGCTAAAGGTGACATGATAAGCTGTGCAATCATCTAGGTCTGAGGTGCCCTAATCCCTGCCTAAGCCCTGTCATAAATCCATCTGTTATCTGTGTAACTCCTCTGCTCCCGACACCGAACACAAAGCACCCGCGCTGAGAAGGCTCTTGTCAAGATGCATTCTGCCTACAGATCCTGCGTTTGTGTGTCGGAACTGGCACTTTGATTTATTGTGGCACTCTGGCCTGTGCTCCTCTGAGCCAGCAGTGCGTGTTTGTTTTCTGTTGCACAGGAGGACAGTGTTGAGCAAATGTTAGCATGCTGCACAGAGCACTAAAGTGTTTGCATAAGCAACTCTTCAGAAGCAGCGCCACATAAAGTGTGTTTGCGTTGATGGGTGCATGTCCTTTATTAAAATTCAAAGCGATTAATTATAGCCATGGTGTATGATATGACGCGATAGTTGCACACGTCATTTCCTCACCCAGAGGAAATATATCCTATCAATATGGGGGTCGTTAATTCAATCAAAGTAGTTAGTATAGAGTTTCAGAGTTAACATTGTAAAACTAGCAACGTTTTTTTACATTTTCACATTTTCAATAGATTATTAGCATTAGTATGGTGTTCCTAATAATCCTTTAGGCGAGTGTATATATAACATATAACAGCAACTGGTGAATGTTGCTGCTCAAGTGTTAAGGCAGTGACAGCAAATTTAAAATCATCTGTTATCAATACATCAGATTTTTCCCCCTATTTTGTAAAATCACATAAATCAACCCGGTCTCATCCCAATTCGTCATATAACTGACGTTTTGGGACGTCTTTTGACCATTCGTCAATATACG
>JAOTRC010000039.1:20758222-20769898 GCA_027497675.1 Cyprinella lutrensis
CAGTATTTTTTGATAATTTTGTCTTTTAATTCATGAAATGTAGAATTGAAATGTAGAACATGGTTTGTAACACTTTATTAAATTAGCCTTAGCCATGTATATATTTTCCTCAGTGTGAAAACGCAGCATCAGAGGTGATTAAAATTTAATAGCCGACAATGGCAAAACCTGATTTACCCTGGAATGCAGGAAAACACAGTATGCAACCCTCTGCATGAGGTTTGCGAGAGACTAGGAAATTAAATAGATGTTTTGATGACCCATTCCCCTTGGCATACACACACATATTCATACACACTCCAGAAATGAAAACCATCAATACAGCGATCGAGGCCAAACGTTGTTTTGCCGGTAATGCTGTGTAAGACATGAATGTGTTTTTATTGATACATCTGATTTACAAAACAGTCTTTCCCTCGTAATGGGTTCCCAGCATTGGGTTTCGACGCTGGATGAACGAGGGCATTGTGGAAATGATTTAAACCGTGGGGCTAGACTCCCGTCCCTCAGGCTACGGACCTGATTGCCTGCAACTGCTCTGTGATTTACTTGCCAAATATGCAATCTCATCTAACTAGCTTGTTTTGCTCACTGTGTCATGAGGTTGAGTGAACTTTAACAAATCATTACTTTTTTTCTCTCTCTCCCTGTGTGCTCTTTTTCTTTCTCTACTCCTTTCTTTCTCTCTAGTTACATTGCTGGACACTATGTCTGCTCTGGGAGACCTTGGCTGGGAGGCCTACCCAGCTGAAGGGGTGAGTAACACAACCAATCAAAATCAAGACACAAATACACAAGCCCCCACAAACGTCTTTAATCAAATTTGACTCTTGCAACCAGCCAAAATTATGGTGCATTTTGTCTCGGCGCTTGTTTTACACAAAATGATTTGAACTGTGCAGGGCAACTTCTTTCTCTTGGGCTCTGACACACTTTTGAACTCTTCTACCATATCATTTTTTTTCTATTTTAACCCCATCTTTTAGCAGAACTCTATATGTAAGTCCACAGTTATACAATACATTATAAGGTTATGACGTCATTTTAAGCATAACATCACTGATTTGACCATTGATTTTTTTTTCTTGATGAAACGTAGTGATTTAGGATTTTTTGTAAGCCAATCCAGATTTAAGAATTAACAGGTTCCTTCAACAAAAGCCAGTAGTTTTTTACATAAATTAAGCCAAAGACTTAATATATAGGAAGACGGTACACTCCGATTACTTATGAATGGGAGAAAGTGCAACGCCCAAAATGAGCCAATCGTTGACTAGCAAAGTCATTGCGTCACTCCAGCTGCCTTTAGACGCTTATAACTGTGTATGCGCTTTAGCTTTGTCCAGGCTGCAAAATTCAGTTTTTTTTTCTTTGTTATGACTCAAAATTTATGAAACAGTTGTTGTCAGATTTTATTAGTGGGGCACGATATATCGGGCGCCGATATAATAACGGCCGATATGGTCAATTTTTTACACATCAGTATCATTCCGATGTCAAAATAGGGCCGATAATCATTTTGTATTTAACCTGTGTGTCAATGTGAATGTGGGGGCGGGGATGTTTGTTTTTACACGAACGCATACATTACGAGCACAAGTCCTGTCATCAGTTCAATTATATATCAAAGCTTAAGAAGACTGGAACTTGTGCGCTGTTTTCTGTCAGCCTTAAATACTACTAACGCGTATTTTTGTCCCGCCAAAGCCTTATTTGACCGGTGAGTGATGTAGATGACTGACTGCTGTGCTTGTAGTCTAAATTGCAGGTTAACCACCACAACCAATTAATGTGTAAATTAAAGTGCTCAATATGTATATATTAAAAAATTCTGTCTGAAAATGTGTTGAAATAAAATTTATTGGGGTTTCTTCAAAGGTAGCATATTTTTTTGCAGTAACTGGGTGATGACATCATAAGAGGGAGCGTAGGTGGTAATACACTCACTCTGTGTGTTTGAGTTGAGGAAGAATAAAACGATTCGTGGGACTCCCGCAAACTAGAAATATCTTTGAATAAAACATAAAAACTAATACATTTTTATTTATGTGTTGCGGAAAAGCAACAAGAACAACCAAAACAAAATAGAAACTATTTACAGGCCAGAGTTTCTATTTATAACATGTTTGCATCGTTGAGCGATGTTGCCAATCACAGACATATGTGTTGATTTCTAGGAATGCAATGGCCAATCAGAAGCATTTATGAGACTTCCCTCACTGATCAAAACTTACTTGTTATTCAGTGTATTAAAAAATGGTCGGGTTTAAATCTGGCTCAGGCTCATAATAACAGTTAATGTGTTGGGCTCAGACACAACGTGCTCGTGTAAGGTCGGGCTTGCATACCCGAGCTCTGCCTCGGATATGCTAACACTTACAGGCACGAATTAGTCATTCTTCCTTGGGGAAATTGTGGAGCCTCTCCCCTGTTTTTGATGTATTCGTACATCCCGCACAAAACAATAGCTAACCATTTTTGATAGCTAGGTGTATAATATAACTGCTAGCCTACTTGCCATTTAAACTAACGACAACTCTAGGCTTGGAGAATAGACCAGGCCCCTGCCAACAATTATCGGCAATCACACCATCACATCTTAAATGTGCTGGAATTGCAAATGGTTCGACCCAACCTGGGCATGCATATGTATAAGAGTGGATACAGCATACATTGAGCTAATGGGAAAGGAAGGCTGAAAGCACGTTCTCAAGTTCTTATAAATAGGAGCCACTGTTTTTTTTTTTTTTTTTGCATGTGCAAATTGTAGGATGTGGTGTGAAGGTCATTTGTGAAGTCTAGCGAGCTTAATACTCGTTTTCAGCCAAGAGGTATTCATGTTCGGCTTAACACCAACTTACCCGGTCGCTTACTTCCAATTTATTTGAGGAAGACGTCAAGATTAAGAGTCTCTAAAGCCGGAACACAATCCCCTGTGCCAGAGAACCGAAGAAGGAGCCGTTTATTTTAAGGAGGCCTGTTCTGTCTTTTCTGATGCACCCAAAGTGGTCTAAAAATAATCAGGTTTGCAAAAACCATGGTGAACTTAAAAGAAAATCAATCTCAGGGATTTCACAGCTGCCTTTTAAATGATTTAATAGAGACGTCTGAAGCTAGATCAGATCGTGTAGCCGCTTAATCTAGAGGTGAACGGAATTTACGAATGATTATATAGTCAGGGACATGATTCTTCTGGATTAATCCGGAATTCCGGTTATTTCATGACCCACGTGAATCATGCAGATCAGTAATAAAAATAAAATCGGGGGTGGTGGGGGGTGTTTGGAAGTATTGCATTGCATAACAGGCTGATATGTTGTCAATAACCCAAACCTGGCATCTCTCCCTAAGAAATCATGTGAATACTGAATGACATTTAAAATTGAAATTGAAGTTGTGGAAGACAATGCAAACACTGTGTAGAGCAAGATCCTCAAAACAGATGAATCCTGTAAACCAAACTTCATTTATGAGATTTTTCATGTAAACAGCTTGGAGTGTTTGGATTTCTGTAGTGGGACTGAGTGCTGCTGTAGTGGGAGTGAGCACATCACCAGCTCCTCAGCAGATGAATGGGGTGTCTACAGGGGGCTGTTTCTCTAATGGCGCTTTTCCATTACCAGTACCAGCTCGACTCAACTCGCCTCGATTCTGCTCGCTTTTCGCTCAGTTTTCCATTGCAGACTGTACCGCCACAAATAGTACCCGGTCGTCATAGCGACGCCTTTAGTTCCTCGTTGCCCCATCAAGCTCTCGCTGGATCCTCTCTTCGGCGACCAAACAAAGGAAAGCCTGCACCTCCTCGTTTGACCATGGCAGATTCTTCCTAGTTGCCCTGATAATATTAGTAAGTTTAGTAACTATCTCTGGCCAAACTATTTAAAAATGGCATTATTCTGGATACTCCATCTGGCGCATGCAATGATGACGATGGTGATGATTCTCTCTGACCAATCAACTCGCCGGAGGTGATATGAAAAAAAAAAAGTACCCGAAAGCTGATACAGGTACAACTTTTGCGCAGTAGAAAACCAACCAAAGGTGAGCCGAGCCAAGTCGAGTCGAGCTGGTACTGTGCAGTGGAAAAATTGCCATAGTATCCAGTGGAATAGTACGCAGGATTGGAATTAGTGTGTTCGTATGTGGACCATATCACTTACAGTATCTGCCAATATTAGTGTTTTCTTTAATTGTGAATGTTTGTTTTGGACTTTCTTACGTCTAAGATTACATTTGTTATCATCTAACGTGAACATAATGTTAATGGATTTTGCTCAATCACAACAAAGATCCACAATTGCTAGTAATTGTTTTAGAATTCATTATTAAAAATACTATTTTCTTATGAAGAACTCAAAATTCATTATCCATATTTTTAACTATTCATCATTAACAAGTTATGATGGATGATCTTAAGCTTCACATCATTGATTTGGCTATTGCTTTTCTTTAAAGCTGCTTTGAAACAATACGTAGTGTGAAAAGTGCTTTATAAATCAACTTAAATTTGTCAGAATCTATCTGAAAATGTTTTTTTAGACAAAAATTGTGCTGCAGAGACGATGTGCGAAGAGAAACCTTTGTAGATCTCAATATCATACTTTCTTATTGCATATTTAAAAGTATGTTTTCCCATCAGTAGACATCAACAGCTTTAAAATGGATAGTATTTCTTTTTTTATTTTATTTCTTAAAGCAAATACAAATTTTATAGTAAAATTAAATTTTACCCTTACCGATCCAAATTGAGAGATTTTGTTACTGGATTGAGTGATACTCTTACATACAATGCCGTGAGAGTCTCTTCCAATTGGCCTGTTTCCACATTACGTCTGTTAAACTCTTCAGAGAACATTCTTCCCTGTCCTCGTGCTGTGTTTACCTTAGATTCAGTGATAGTAGGAGTCTCTTTGTTTTGCTGGTATGGCAGTTGTTTAATGGGAGTGAACTGTAGGGCTAAATCAGGTCTCGCAGCTGCGGCTTGCGTTTCATACTTGAGGATTATCATGGCGACCAGTGACCCACTGAACCCGCCGATGGTGTGCAGTTGCGGAGCGACTCACAGGAAAGCCGATGTGTTCCCAAAGCAGCCGCTTCACCTCCGCTGGATATTTACCTTACTGACTCAATCGCCTGCCACTTGACCCTCACAGGTCAAGACTAATACAGCTTTCCCTGTCCCAGATGTGGAGGGTTTGTTTTGGATTGCCTCTCAAACGGCCATAGTCGTTTAGGGTATGTGTGCATGTCTGTTACTAAAATAGAAGGGAGCAATTCACCTAGAGTGATAGAAAACAGGTAGCCCTATTAACGTGTCCTCCAAAAGGGGCCTTCTCCCCCCATAAAACAGACGTTCTTTTAGGGATTTAAAGTCAATTGCATTTAAGTATCTTAAACTACCAGATGATTGTGGGCCTGCAATTAAGTTAAGCCAATGAAGGGCTAAGCAGACCCCCTGATCTGACATATTTGCCTGGCTTCAAAGCGGCCAGAGCCTGTGAAGGGTGACTGGGGAATGGAGTTAAGGTATTTCAGAAGAGACTCTAGGGGTAGCGTCCAGCTGGAGACGCTAATTAACAAGACGCCCGCGTCACACTTATGACCGCTACGTTGATTGAGAGTGGCTAAGCTTTACCTCCTGTCCAAATAACCTGTTTTTCACTTAACAATCGTGAGTGTGTGTTGAACTAGCTGTACGTAGGCGGATTTATGAACGTTTCGGTGTGTGCTTTTAGATAGTTCCGTTCATGAATATCAACTGCACATTTCCTTTGGACGGCTGTGCCCCATCGTGGCGTACAAAAAATGTATATGTGCGTCTGGAGATCTGGGGTGTGTAACTCAACCCTTTAGACTTTTGTGTAACCACCCATCTGTGGTAAAATACTTCATGAATTCAGACAATGCAATTCCAAAGAAACTTTCCGTCGCATTTGGATTCAGACAGACTCTTGAAAATAAATAAACAGAAAGGCATAAACCTGCCTTTTTCCTTACATAAATATTCCTTCAAAAGTCGTAATTATTCCACTCAAAGGGAACATACCCAAGACGTTTAGTGGCTCTGTCACTTTGATCTGTAATGTCCAACCATTCCCACCAGTCAGCATGTGGCTCAGTTTAACTCCAAACTTCTTGACGCTGAGCCTTGGTCATTTATTTTTTTTAAACTATAAGCTAATGGCAACGTGTCATAAACGCTCTCATTGTTGCTATGATATAATGGCGTGGCCGGCAAGTGATGTGCACTCCAGACTGTGCTGACGCATGGTATAAAATACTTAAAATGCTTGAATGCACTGATATGGAAAATGGCTCTTTTGTAGACATTCTGATGTACTCGTCTCCTTGACCATTTGCTTGAACGTGCACCCATATTCACTGCCAATCAGTTTAAGTGTTGTTAAAGGATTAGTTCACTCAAAAACGAAAAAGCTGTCATCATTTATTCATCCTTGTCATTTCAAACCCATTTGACCTTGTTTTTATTTTTCCTTGGAACATAAAATGAGTTTATGTACTTTTTGCTCTTTGCCATTATTTAGGACTTTTAGGCTTCATAAAGCAAACGACAGCACCATAAAAGTATTAATGACTTACATGCTGTCTCAAGTCTCACGATAGCTTTGTATGATGAACAGATTGAAAGTTATTTACTCCAGTGATCTGTTAACTGCGGTAACTGGATCATTGAGTGATTTTGTTGTTGCCATCATAGCAACTTTCTGTTTATCAGGCAAAACCATTATTTGCCTTCAGGAAAATGGGAAAATAGAGCATATGTCATTATTGATCACTTTTATTGATTCTATATGGTGCCTTTTGGGAGCTTCAATGCTCTGGTCTCTATGAACAAAATAAGTGAGTGACGTACTCTCGTTTTGTGTGATAAAAATCCAAAAGTTTTTGAACAGCATAACGGTGAGAAAAAGATGATGTTTTTTATGGTATGGTGGGGTGGGGCCACAACTAATCCATCAAAAGAACACAGAGCTCTTGAAAATCCATAACTTTCTGTCCTTTTCCAGTGGATTGCTCCTATCATGCACTGTTGAAGAAATCTTGAGCGGAAATGATGATGAATGCCTTCGAGTGGCAACTCAAGTGGTCAAGCAGTGATTCCTGAATGCTTAGTATTTGAAGTCTAGTACGTTACTCGCTGATTGGATTGATCAGCAGCTCGAATGAATCTCTAAAAATCACTTAGAACTGAGCCGGTGGTCCTCCAGCTCATCTCCGCTGCAAATTATACAGAAAAGGAATATAATTTATTGAAGCAAATCAGAATCTTTTTTGAGAACCAGCCGTTGAAGAAATTGCCCACCCCTCCTAGACTCCCTGGATGGTTTATTTTCTCTCCCTTTAAGGAGTGAAATGTTACTTATGCATGAAGTGTTCCAAATGAAGGAACCTTAGACAAGTGGAAGCAGATGGCAAGAGATGGGAGACGAGTCCCTTACACATACTCTATCTATTACTGCCTATGCAACTGGAGATATAGTCTACACACTCACACAAACTAACTGAGTCATACTATGTGTTCCATAAGTGTACATGAAAGAGACATAATACATAACAAATATGCAATATTTAAGCCCTGAGGTCAGGCTTGGCAAACTTGCAACCTCATCTGAAATAGTTTTTTTTTTTCAGGGAATTTTTTTGTGTGCACATTTTTGCAATCATAACAGTTGTTCTGTCTGTTGCAGTGGGAGGAAATCAGTGTGATGGATGAGAGGAACACCCCAATGCGCTCCTACCAGGTGTGTAATGTGATGGAGGCTAATCAGAACAACTGGCTACGCACGCGCCACATCCCCCGAGATGGAGCGCAGCGCGTCTACATCGAGATTAAGTTCACCCTGCGTGACTGCAACAGTCTGCCTGGAGTCCCTGGCACGTGCAAAGAAACTTTCAATATGTACTATTACGAGTCCAACAATGCCAACCTGTGGTTCATCAAGGAGAGCCAGTATATAAAGATAGACACTATCGCAGCCGACGAGAGCTTCACGCAGACTGACGTGGGCGATCGAGTCATGAAACTAAACACAGAAGTCAGAGACATCAGTAACTTGAGCAAGAAGGGTTTCTACCTGGCTTTCCAAGATGTTGGAGCCTGCATCGCTTTGGTGTCCCTGAGGGTCTTCTATAAGAAGTGTCCTCTTGCCGTTCTGAACTTGGCCCAGTTTCCCGACACGGTGACAGGGGGGGATTCAGCTTTGGTGGAGGTTAGGGGATCTTGTGTGAATGACTCTGAGGAGTTTGAGGCGCCGAGGATGTACTGCAGTGGAGATGGCGGATGGCTGGTGCCCATTGGACGCTGTGTCTGCAAGCCAGGCTTCGAAGAGAACAAGGACTACTGTCAGCGTGAGTTTTCTATTCAGCTTATTGTACTCCTGTGTCGGCAACTTTTGGTATACAGTGGTATTAAAAAGTATTTAGACACGTCTGTACTCTCAAGTTACACTTTAAGATGTAGGGATCCACACAATAAATTGGGACACTTTTCCCAGTCATTTCAATGGCAATTGCTTGTTTGTTTACCGGACAATGTTAAAGTTTTTTTTTTCTTTTCTTTATTGGTCGATATTGGATATATTTAATTGTGCATGCTCATTCCTACTATTTTACATTGATATTACCTTTGCCATCATCTAAATCTCAAAATGAATATCCGTTTTTTTTTTCATACTGTAGATTTTATTGTGATGCCTAAATTTACTTAGCACTCACTTGCATTTAAACCATTATAAGCCATATCCTGGAAATAATTTCCAGCTTTAGTCAAAATTGTAATATTAGTGCATCCCTATTAATATGTTTGGATGCATTACATTAAATAAATAAATAAATAAATAAATAAATAAATAAATAAATAAATAAATAAAAATATCCTGTAAACAATGCTAGGCCAAACAGAGCTAACCTTTCTTTTCTTTTGCATTTACTTTTAAGTGTACTCTAGGTCATTTTTAATTGCATTTTTGAAGTTTATGCAGTCTTTCTTTTAAATTAAAGGGTAACATTTTACAAGGTTCATTAGTTAACTACATTAGTTAGCATGAGCTAATAATGAACAGCATTTATACAGGTTAATTTCAATATTTACTAATACTTTATTAAAGTCTTGTTAATATTAGTTAATGCTCTGTGAACTAACATGAACAAACTATGAACAGCTTTATTTGTATTAACTAACATCAACGAATATTAACAAATACATTAACAAATGTATTGCTCATAGTTCATGTTAGTTGATACATTAACTAATGGACCTTATTGTAAAGTATTACCAATTAAAGATACTTTTTTTTACAAAAAGAAACACCATTCATGTATTTTTAGTTTGGCTAAATTGTCTAAATACTTTTTAGGGCCACTGTATAACAAAACCAACATTTTTTTATGACTTTATTAGGTGATTTGTTGGTTAATATGGCACGTTCTGTTGTGATGAAATATCAACAATCTGTTTTTTTAACAATTGAAGTTCTTTGTATGCTTAGTGAGCAGCGTGTGTATGTGTGTGTTTGTGGGCAAATGCAAATAAGTTTGCAATGAAAGTAGCTGAGGGCTTCTGTGACTCATTCAGATTCACTCCGTGCCTTGTTTCCCTGAGTTGGGGAAGGTAGTTATGCTCCAGGATACAAATTATTGAGACATAGCATTCCAAAGACTATCTGTTCTGTTTACTTGCTTTGCAAATCCATAGGCCTCCAGCAGGCAGTCTTGCTGTTGTGTATGCGTTCATTGGATGAGTTTGTAGAAGTTTTCTTTGCCAGATGTTTTTTTTTTTTTTTTAAACTAACATTACGCATATTTAATTTTCATAAAAAAACATTATTTTACTAAACAAATTCATTATTCAAATGCTATATGCTACATTTTGGTATATTTTAGAACAATGCATTTATGTATGTATATATATATATACGTATATATATGTGTGTGTGTGTGTGTGTGTGTGGAAAAATGCATTGTTCTAAAATATATCAAAATGTATATAGCCTGTCTTTTTTTGTCCGCTGGGATCAACCTTGCTTAAATTGCTTCTACTTCGTCTTACGTTATTCTTTTGCCATTTTGATTTCTGCATAGCCTGCAAACACGTCAAAACATTGAAAAGTAAATATCTAACAACCCACACAGCTCTCAAAGTTTCAAACCTCCTGTGATTGAATTTGCAGCTTTTCTGCAAACTCCAACTGATCTTTATTTATTTGCATGTAGCATCATTATGCAGTGTACTTTCTTTTATCAACTTTGAGATTTAGATGACTTTGGAAAGAGAGGTGGAACTGAGTAAAGCATGACGGGAACCTGTGAGAGCAATTGTGGGGATGTTCTTTTTTTGCATTAGGCTGCTTGCTTCCTATCTATTGGTTGCTGAGGGGGTTCATGTTGTTTGCTAATGGATAGGCTAAAGCAACACAGGGGGACCTGCTGAGGAGCTAATGACAACACCTTCATAATGAAATGTTTACAGATTTCATACCACTCGCAAGCAGATATATATCATCTCCATTTTTCCTCTCCATTGATTTTGTGCTTTTTTGCTCTGTTGCTATGATTTTTTTTTAGTTAGCTTAGCTTATGCTAATTTAATGGTACCAATATCTACTTCCTGATATTTGTGAATTATAGAAAGGCACTACTATAGTTTAATTCTGGAAGTGGCATCCTGTTAAAATATCAGAAAACTTCTTATTTTATGTAAAAAATCCACTAATATATTTTGCAATACCGATCAATTAGGGAAGATTGATCAAGATTTTGACTCATTCAAAACATGATCTCAAATTTCATGAAATGTGTTTACCACAAAAAACACTGTTTTGAAACTAGAGATGTGCCCGAAGCTGAATTCCGAATTTGGAAAGTCACAGAAAATAACACATTCTACAGAACCCCTTAAGGGACATGGATTGGCTTGCATAGTGAAGCCAAGTCAATTCCAGTCACCACCTTCAGATATATAGTGCATTTTTACCATACAGATTGTTTCAAAGCAGCTTTACAGTGAGAATAGGAATTCAATCCAACAAAGATTGCTTTGGCTTTACAGCAGCTCTATAAGAAAGTAATTGTTTAGCTATCTGATAGGGCTGTAACGATATACGATATAAAATCGAAATCGTGATACTCAGGTCCACAATCCTGTGTCACGATGTGAGAAGGCAGAATTGCGACACACCCCTTCCACCTTCCACCTTCCCATCCAGATCCAATGCTACCACATCTTTAAAGTATTTGATTGAAAAGTAAGCTTTTGATTAATTAGTTTCCATTGTAAAAAAAAAAAATAGTTTTTAACTTAGGGGCAGTTTACACAACACCGTTTTCAAATGATAATAGAAAACTTGTAATGTGTTCTGGCTGTTTATTTCCACGACAACAGCGTTTTGGTGGCCAGAGATGGCAAACTTTGAGGTACGTTTTTGAAAACGGCACTACTGACACTTCAGGGATGTGTTGCAGTCGTGTCTTGGCTCAGGTCCTTCTGATGTGGATACATCCCGGATCCGGTTAACAATAGTAAACTTCGAGATAAACCGAGATTCTTCTTATGATATAATGAGTACATCAGCTGTTATGTGAAGTAGAGCCCGACCGATAAAGGATTTTGAAGGCCGATACCGATACAAATATTTTTGGGTTTTAAAATCCGATATT
>JAOTRC010000039.1:20769998-20780873 GCA_027497675.1 Cyprinella lutrensis
CTAGAGATATGCTAGTTATAAATACAGTAATCATTACTTTATTTAGGCAGAAAAAGTTCATTGTGGTTTCCAAGCTCTTTAATGTTAACGTTAGTGGTCTTCCACTGATGATTGTGGCATTAGCTAGCTTTGTGGTTAGCTAGTCTATGATGAGCCATAATTAAACAATAGATAACATCATACTGCAAATTGTAAAACATACATTTTCAATATAACAGGCCACGAAGAGATGATTGAAGCGTGTTTCGTCCATTTTTATTTTATTTTTTAAATATTAATTTATCGGACATTATAGCTGCCGATACCGATATTTTGGAAAATGCCTAATATCAGCCAGCCGATATATCGGTCTGGCTCTAATGGGAAGTGTTCCCGGTTCCGGCTGACCTAATTTTTCCTAATAATAATTTTACATGATTTGATAATGCGCTATGTGTTTGCCAGGTTAAAGAGATGTGTTTTTAGTCTAGATGTAAACTGACAGTGCGTGTCTGCTTCCCGAACAAAAGCCGAAACTTGGGCGAGCACCCCCTTTGCAGTCGAAATGGGCGAGCTCCGCATGCAGACTTCTTCCTGACAGTCAAAGTGATGTTATATTGCGAAAGTGCAGACACGTTGGAAGAGAGTGTGTGTCATTTGGGACAGGCCCGCAGAGTATTCGTGATCGTAAATTTGAACATGTACAATATAATTAATTGCCTATAATTACGAGAAAATGCAAAAGCATTGAAATATATTTTATTTCATTTTTTTTTCCTTCACTATCTACCTTTAGGGGCTCCATAGAATTCGTAATCTCCTTTTTGAATTCAAAATTAGTCACCCATCCCTATTTGAAACTTCCCCCCTTCCTCATGCAGCAGGTCAAGGAATGGGCACTCTTTACAGAATAATCTTATCAGAAGTTGAACGTGCCAGTGTAATGAATTGCTTTCTACCGGTCAATTAACCTTATTCAAGACAAAGCTAGCTGTATCTTTTCCGGTTGAAGCATTCATTCAATCATGCGAGAGGTCAGTGGAAAAGAGAAATAAAAACTCACTGAGAGGCCTTGGTAACAGAGCGTAAGACTCAATAAATAGAGATTGACCGTGTTGAGCTGTGTCTCAGTGTGGTGGTCCACAGGCCGGCATGACGAAATGGCTAATCTTGGAGGTCTATTGGCAGCTCAAGGCCAGAGGTCGCCTAGTATATGACCTTATCCTTCATCTCAGGCAGTAAATTATAGCTGCATGTGTGTGGGTATGTGTAAGCACAGGCTTTTTTTCACCATAGTAACTGCATTACACATCAGGTCGGCAGACAGCTTTTCATATTTAGTACATGAGTTATCCCTGTAAGCTCTGATTATATTGAGGATTTGTGAATGATCCTCCATCTGTATTAAGCTGGCAGGCTCTCTAGAAATGGTTTCTGCTTGTAGTACAATAGTTGCCTTGGAGACCACGCTGTTGTTTAATTGACAGGTAGACAACTCACAGATATTGGAAAGCTTAGCATGGGATTAGGAATCACGGAACTATTGCTTTGTGCCGTAGGCCACTTTGGGTTAGCATGGGGCCTTATCTTTGGGAGATGATCGACCACGATAGAACCACAAAATTAGAAACTCAAGTCTTTTTTCAGTACCAGATAAAAAAAAAAATGTTTCATAGCAACAATATTTTAGGCTTTAGCTCACTAAGGCCTTGTCCACACTAAAATGTTTTTGTTTGAAAGTACATATTTTTCTCTCTGTATTGGCCTTTTACTCACACTGAAGTTGTGTTTTTGTCTTGCAAAAATTTAGCTTTTTTAAAATTCTTTCCCAAATGGATAAATTTAAAAATGCCGTTTTTGCATTATTGTGGAATTTGAGGTTCAAATACTGAGGTATTTGAAAACTTGACGCATATTGAACTGATAGCTTTGTAGGAGATGTTACTCTGCACACTCTTCATATCACAGTCTTGCAAAGATGACAGTCATTATTTACTCACTATTGCTGTCCTGCAGCAAAACAGGAGAGTAGTTGCGTTTTAGACCAAATTTATAATGGTGACTGAATGCAACCTGGATGTATCAGTGAGTGGTGAGATACTGCATTTTGCTAAATAAAATGATCCAAAGAATAGTATGAGAACTTCATTATGTCTTTTCAATCTGTATCATGAGGTGAATTTAGCGGTTTTTTTTTTTTTTGTTGTTTGTTTGTTTGTTTTGGGTTTTTTTTTGGTGTGTGTGTGTTTTTTGGCGTTTCGGTGTGAATGAGACATTTTTGGGTAACGCCTGAAATTGCTTGTGTGGACTGAGAGCGTTTTGACACGTTTTGAGCATTTCCAAATGTATTCTGTGTAATGTAGGCTAGACGTAGCCTTAAAATTCAGTAATTATTTACTGATTCTCATTTTGTTTTGCATAAGTTTGACAAAAATAACTGTGAATAATGACAATCAAGCACAAAATTCAAGCTATATTGGTCAGTTAGACATTTTTAAAGAAATGAATAATTTTATTAATCAAGAATGCATTAAACTGATCTAAAGTGATAGTTACAAAAGGTTTCTTTCAAATAAATTCTGTTCTTTTGAACTCCCATCAATGAATCCTAAAAAAAATAGAATGATTTCTGAAGGATCACGTGACATTAAAGAGTGAACTAATGCGGAAATTTCAGTCTTTTTGTTTTTGTGAAGCTTTTTTTTTTTCGTGCACTTGAAAGCCCTTTGTCACTGTTCACTTTCATTGAATGGGAAAGTGTAGTATGAGCATTCGGCTAAGCATCTCCTTTTTGTGCCACTGAAGAAAGAAACTCGAACAGGTTCGGAATGCCACTGAGGGTGCGTAGGCCTAAATGAAGACAGAATTTTCATTTTCGGGTGAACTAAGCAATTAAGTATGTGGGCAAGGACGTTTGGAATATTTTGAGAGTAGTGGGAGTGAAAGGTCTTTTACTTTTTCTCTGATGAAATTTCAAAGCAGAGTGAAATTCAGGGGTAAAAAAAATGAGAACACTTCATTCTTTTCACAGTTTGTTGGCTGTGGGCCAAGGTGAAATGTGTATTCACCCAAACGACAAGATTTTCGAATGTTTTCGAGGACTTGAGTTCTGGCTACATTTGGAAACATTGCTTCACTAATGCCTGCATGGGCCGTTATGTTACCTCTTCTTTGCCATTACTAACTGAAAATGCAGTGAGCTGCTGATTTTTCTCAATGAGTCAGTGAAAGCAAAAGGTTTTGTTTTCTCACACTTTCTCCAGTGTTTATGCCCAGGAGAGCTGAATCCACTCTCTCCTCTGAGCCAGCGCTCAGCAAACAAAAGGTCAGAGCCCTTGGAAAAGCGTGTCAGCTGCGCTGAATAGCCTCCGCGGTGAAACTGTCAGCAGGCTAATGTATTAAAATGAGGCTTTTTTGCTTGTCTTCTTTATGCAAGGAAGGTGCTAATGGACTCATTAGCCGGGCCCGCTCTGCCTCTGAAATGGCAGCCAGTTCTAATTACTGACATTTTCCATAGTGCTGTTTTTGTAATATCCGTGTTTTTCTTCAGCTGTTCCATGGTCGAGTTTCGGTAATGGTCATCCCTCCTTCCCGGCGCAGGCTCTAGCGACGCTCAGAGACCACTCAGGAGATGAAACTGCTGGTCCCTGTTTAAATATTCATAAGGACTCATGGATCCAACTGTCTCTGAGAAACGTGAATAAAAAGGCTAAGTGCTTTCATTTAAAAAAGGCAACAAATAATGGAAAATGATGACATTCAATTAGGCTTTGCTACATGCTGCCCGTCAACGCTTCTCATTTGGAAATCAGCAAGGAAGTCCATTTGAATGCTGATCATCAGCGTATGTTTGTTCAAGTCTGTGTTTTTTGACAGTCTTGCATAAATGTGTTTTAAAAGGGGCAAGCGTGCATTTGGTTGAGCGGTGTCGTCCTCTGTGCAGGGCAGAGCGCTTGTACATTTCCATAGAGACTTCTGGATGTAGCACATTCCCTCAATGGTTTTCTCAAATGACGCACACGGTATTGTTTATGAAATATTAATATCCTTGTAGCCATGTAAGTTTTTCATGCACTTTTGGGGTATAATGACATTTATCAGAAAGAAGGCATGTCTTTCTGTGACTGGTGAGTAGATATAGGGCACCACTAGACTTTCAGCACCACTATATCGAGCAAAACTACAGCGGACATCAAATTATACAGCCTCCTTTAGTTTCAGATAATTAAATAAAGATATAATGGTTTAAATCACTTTTGCTTAACATATCCTTTTGTATTACCTCACCCTCTTGTTAGTTCAAACCTCTATAACTAAAAATGTTAGCATTGTATGAAAATAAATAAATAAATAATATAAATGGTCTCTAAGTAATATATTGGTCTCTTATTTTCTATTCACTTTCGATAAATCTAGACTAGAGCTTTCAAGCTCCAAAAAGCATCATGTCATGGCAATAATAGTCAATAAGATGCAATATTCTAAATCTTCTGAAGTTTAAGCCGTTATTTAAAGGGTTAGTTTAGCCAAAGATTCTGTCAGAATTCAACTATTCATTTTCTTCTGTTTGGTGCTATATGACATGAGTTCACATATGTTGCAGCTTTTCTGAGTTGACTATTGGTGGACGCTGGTCTGTGTTTCTGGCCAATAATGAGCCTACGTTCTGACATGCAACCCAGAAGGGCTGTGCTGTTACACTTTGTGAACTCACTCAGAGGCCAACACCGATGAAAATGAATAGCCTAGTGAGTAAAGTCGTATTTTGCTTGTTTTTTTTGTAAGTATTCTCGTCGCTTGAAACTTATGGTTGAGCCACTATAGTCACTTGGACTATTTTAACAATGTCTTTAATAACTTCCTGGGCTGGCAAGTTTTAATTACAATAGAAGCCTATTGAGAAGTGAGACAGCTCTCAGATTGAATCAAAAATATCTTAATTTGTGTTCTGAAGATGAACAAAAGTCGAACGGGGCTGGAACAACATGATGGGAGTAATTAGGCCTACTAACATAATTTTCATTTTTTGGGGTGAACTAACCCTTTAAGAATAATCTTTTCCTCATGCAAACTGAGAATTTCAGTAAATAAATATTGTTTGAAAATTCATCTTTTTTTCACACAGAAATGAGGATTTTAAATGGGGGATTTTGAATGATATGAGGAAAAAATGTCAGAATTAAAATGCTCTGGTGAACTATCCCTTTAAATAGATGTTATGAGAATTCGTCAGCAGTTTCACCAGGAATATAATGCAGGTCATCATTTACTAACTCCAACTTAAAACACAACTTGAATGCTGTTTTTATTATTGATTTCTTAATGTATATTAATGCTGGATCGGATGTGGAATTTAGTGATTTTACATTGGCTGAAATGTACTGAGATGCACTTAATGAGTTTACTGTAAATGTATCAGTTTTTCCAAAACGGCCATCTCTTGAAGCTCAGATGAGTACTTGTTTTTTTTTCTTCATTTCTTTGTTTTTCATCCCTTCATCCATTTTTTTTCCATATGGCATTATGAATTGGGCCAGCCCATAACGTTCACACCCCTGTAGGAAATCAACATGCTCGGGCTGTGACTCTTCAGTCTCATGAGAGCTCTCATTAGCACAGTCCTCTTTCAGTGGGCTTCATTCACAGCATTGGGGGTCTATCTGATAAGAGTTTCTGTTCTCAGGTCAGTTATTGTGTTGCTGCTGGCTGCTCTTATCAGCTGGATGAATAAAGCTAATGTGTTTAGTGTTTTGGATGGGTAGACTGCTTATTTCTTTTGAGCTCTCATTTCCAACATGAATAGAATAATGGTCATTTGTCTTTGCATATGCCATGTTGAAGGTAGACTCATAGAGCCAGACTTCTGAATATCAACAACATATGATATGAGCCATTTATTACTGTTGATCAGCTGATTTTAATTGAAAATTAATTTGTATTAGTTGATATTGAATATTTAATTGTGCAATCTTATTGCCCCTATTTTTACATTTTGATTATTTGATGTCATCTAATAATGTACTAGTCCTGGTCAAGATGAACTCCAAACTAAATGTCAGAATGGGAAAGAATGTGATTTAAGCAATTTTGAAAAGGTGAAAGGTGAAACTTGTGAAAAGTATTTCACAATCTGCTCAGTTTCTGGGATTTTCACGCACAACCATTTCTAGGGTTTACAAAGAATGGTGTGAAAAGGGAAAAACGTCCAGTATGTGGCAGTCCTGTGGGCGAAAATGCCTTGTTGATGCAAGAGGTTGATGCTAAACGATTTGATTAAGTTGAAATAGTTGCAAAGTCCCCCTTTAAATTAGCAAACTTCAATTCAATGAAGTTCCAGCTGAAAGCTTTTCAGCAACACTGTGTTATACTGATTCAAATCTTTCCAACCAGATTCCCAGAAATTGCATAAAACCAACCATTCAGATTGAGGCTTGGTGTTTTGAAAAAATAAAAGCTCTTGCATCAGATGATCATTGAAACTACTTTGCAGGAAACCACAATGAGATGTTTTTAGCTGGGTAGATATTTAAAATGAATGTTTTGGGCTGTTCCTGTGTACAATTTTTAGATTCTGTCAAATGTCGCTCGAGTTTGTTTCTATTTTGACCCGAGGCTGTGTATTTATAAGATACAGTCATTGTGTTATTTGCAGACTTCCATGTTACCCAAGGTACTGATGTCGGATAGTGTCTCTGATTAAACAGAATAACTGACTTGTACAAGTCCCTCTGCGCTGTGTAGATTTCAGCCATCCTTTCTCTCTCCAAGTAACCCTGCACGTCCAATGGCAAAAAATAACCTGATGTGTACTGTCAAAGGGATTATATCATTATGAAATTGAGATTTGCTGTCAAAACACACCACTGGATACATATCCTCAATTGCACTCATTGCACACTGTTTTGGTTCTGTGTCTTCCTCTCTCCTTTTTTCTATCACATCTTTGAGTTTTTTTTTTTTTTTTCTTTCTCTCTACCTGACCCCTGGAGGCCTGAAGCAGGCCATTCATGCTGTCTGCGTCTGCCACAACCAATTACAGTTCCAGCAGAGACCAGAGCAGCCCAGACACCTGTCATCCTCCACTCCTCTGTCCTGGAACGCAATATACTTTCTCTCTCCACTGACTCCCTCTGACTCCTTCTGTGTGACGTGGGCTGATCGCCTCCTATTTAGGCTCGCCTCCTTTTATTCCATCCCTTCAGTTGAACCCTCTTTCAAACACTACGTCATGATTTATTTTTTGTGCAGAATCCACGAAACTGAATGGAATCAGCGTGAATGGATTCTGCTTTCAGGTCATGTCAGAATAACCACGTTTTATCTACCATAGCAACACAATTTAGTTTGTGGGTATAATTTTGTAATTTTGGAGAAAAAAAAAATACAATTGGAAAAACACGCCTGTGGCAACACTTCTGCAAAAATATGGCACTTTCAAAGTGAATATTCAGTCAGTGGCACTAAAAGCATGTTCAGTTTTATCTGATACCGATGAATGTGAATCTGGCAGTGTTTCAATATTTGGTTTGGTTGTATGTACCGCGACAGTTCTGAATTGAAATGTACAGTAAGTGGTGCTAAAAGATTAATGCTCTATATCGCGTTTGAAAATAACATACGTCCTTCACCAAACCCTAACCTTTCCCAAGAGTTTAGATGTGATTTAAAAAACACATTTGCTATAGCAACCATGCCATTTTAGTTTGCTTCTACAAGTCGTTGAGCTCTTTTTTGTGACTCAGTATTGCGTTTGCAAATGTTGTATCAGGAGAGCCACTGAGCAAGTCTACTACGACGCTGGTTCTGTGATGCAAATGTCAAAATGTTTTAGTTTACAAATGATACACTATGGTAAAATTGTTTAAAGGATCATAACATAGCATTGTGCAAGGAAATTTGTGAAAATAAGTATTTATTAATCGCTAATCTGCCCAGTCATAATTTTTTGTGTGTAAAGGAATTCAAGTTTTTGCTGTTTTACTTCCTCTACTTTTAATTTTTAAATGGAAACTGCATTCATTTATATATATTGGTACATTTTTTATTTTTTTTTTTGAGTTTTGGGGAAATTGAGTTGATGTGTTGGTAGAGACACATCTTTCCAATGAGCCTGCTTTAAAAAAATAGCTGTAAAACTGGATGGCACTGGTTGCAAAAATATAGTTGAAAAAGATATAAAAATATATGTTAAATCCCTCAGTCCATCCAAATTCAGATCAAAACCATTTGTCATAACATATATCACTTCATATTTATGATTTCTGAACTCAAGTAAGAACTTCCCAGGATGACCTAGAGGCAGCATACACTGTAAAAAATGAATAAATAAATAACACATTTAACAGTCAGATTGGGAAGCCTTTTTATAGTGTTATGTTCTTCTTGAGGAAATGTCTGGGACGTGTTGTGTCATTTCTGGCTGGGTCCAGCAGCAGACACTGGGTCAGTTTGCTGTAGATTCCCTAGATCACAGGGATTTCACAGGGAGAGTGGGTCATGGCTCTCAGTATTGAAAGAGTTGGTGAAGCTTGTCAACCAACATTTTTTTTTAAGTTAATTTACTGAACAACTTTGAAATTGTTAGTTTAAAGGTCTGATGAGGACACCAGCATCCATAGACACATGCTGTGTAGTGTGTAACCACCAATGTTGTTCTTTTCAGAAGGGAGGACAGACTAAGACAATGATAAATTCTCCAGCCTTTCCTCTTTTAGTGTCTCATTTGTGACTCTAAAAAGTATTTGAACACTGTGTCAAACATTAGTGGATTATGTCCATAGTTAATGTGGTTAGACTGCTTGGAGGAGATCAATGTGAACTCCAGGGGAACTGACTTTACTCATCCACTAAAAATCATAGTTGGGTAAAAGTCATAGAGATGGCTTATAATATAGTTTGTTCTGAGAAATACTATAAGTCTAGCATCATTTGTTTGCCAATTGTTGTGTTAATTTAGTGATATTAATACAAATTTATAGTTCTAAGTGTCAATTTTTTTTATTTTTTATTTTTTTTGTATATGGTCTACAGGTCTAGGACCACATTGACTGAATTTGTGAACAATTTAAAACAAAGGAAAACATTTTGACGCAAACTTAATAAAACATATTTAAGATACTGCACTATTTACTTTTATGTAATAATGTTATAACTACAAAATTAATATAGTCTTAGATAACGTAGTCTTAGATTACAAATGTGTTATATTCAGGCTATACCTATTAATTGCTTTGAGTTTATTTTTGACCAAAATTGTTTATAACGTACATCTGAATAAGATTGTTTTGTACCACAAAATAACTAACATCTTTTTTTAATTTAATATTTGCTTTTCATTGGAAGTTCATGGAATGAAATATCCAACAAATTGTCCATAATTTATTTTAAAGGTCCTTAAAAGGCCATAGTTTATTTTAAAACGTCAAATAGTTGTATATCCCCCCTCCCCCCAAGTATTACCAATATTCTTTGTTCAAAATTATACTGTCTTATAAGTAATACAGAGGTCTATCAAATCTTTTATCTCAGATATGTGCTCTATGAAGTTTTGATCCAATCTCTCAAAGGGGAATGACTCTTTGTAGCTCATAAGAAAAACAGTCACATTTTAAAAGAGAGCTCTGTGTGATATATGAACTCATGGTGATATATGAACACGTTAGAAGTTAAAACAGATGTTATGAAAGGTTTTTCTTTAGTCCTGCAAAACACATTTTAATCTTTTGGGGGACATTTTTAATCGTCTTTTGGCAGATTATGTTCATATATTCCCTCTTCCTCTCACCAGTGTGTCCTGTCATATATCAGAGGAGGTGTGTGTGTGTTAAATCTGTATGTGTGGCAGTGTGGAGCAGCAGTCAGTCAAGACCCACCTGATCCCTGTTAAGTTCATCTGAAACAGCGGAGGATCTTTGAAGGTCAAGTGCTCCCTGAGCAGCTACATTATTCCTGAGCTCTCTCTCGCTCTTTCTTTCTTTCCTGTGGTAGAGGGTCAGTCAGAAGTCGGAGACCTCTCGCTGAAAGAGAGCTCTTGAAGCTCTGTGTGCGCATAGGGGCAATTTTACCTCATGCCAGATGTTTAGCAAGGGGGACTGATGGGTGATGTGGAACGACTCCTTGAATAACAATCTGAGGGCCTTTGCCAACCCCCCTTTGCTCACATCTTCACAAAGCTTCAGTGTTAGTCACTTTTGGAATCAAATACACAGCTGCACCTCATTTTCGAGACTACTACATAACCCTCTCTTCCTCCTCCTCATCTTATTCTCTCAGACTCTGAGCAAGTGAAATGAATAATACTTATTCCCCAGTATTTCAAGTCTAGAGGGGAAAAAAAATGACAGAAGAACATGAGTAGCAGTGAATGGGTACAGTTGGAAAACCTTAGGTCCAAATAGATTGCCTTTTCTCCCACGGGACGATGCAGCCTTAATAGTTGTGCAGAACACCACTGTTATGTTCATGGCTCAATACATATTTTTGCTGTAATTCAGAGGTCATCTTTGCTTCCATGGTATAATATTAAGGATTGTTGTGATCCAATAACACACACACACACACACACAGGGACGTGCACAGGAATTTTGAGGGGCAGTTGCTCTGACCTGAAAAAAGGGCACCCCCCCTCCCTCTTCCCCCCTCACGGGCTATATGAAGGAATATAAGTCAGAGATGAGACACATGATAACAAGAGTTCCTCATATTATTGTTTTTTTATTACTTATTTATTTTATTTTATTTTTAATTTGAAAAGAAATAATCTGGATTGAATGAAAAAACTTGCTTCTAATTAAAAAAAAAATAAAAACGCTTAGATTTCGTGAAAAAATAATAATAATACAATCCTTTTGTAACCTTTTGGCTTCCCGTACATTCAGTTGTGCTTCTTGCTCCTAT
>JAOTRC010000039.1:20811132-20824386 GCA_027497675.1 Cyprinella lutrensis
AGAGGCTTTTGCATCTGAACTCTCCATATATATATATATATATATATCATTACAATTATGCCTCCCATTATGTCTATGGGAGGTCCCCATAAAACATTGAAACCAGTGTGTGTTTGTGTGTGTGCGTTGTGTCTGGTGTAATTTTGAAGACTGTTTACCCATCTCAGAGCACAGAGGAGGTGAAGGACACCTGGAGAATTTACCTCCAACCATCTGACCAAATATCAGACCTGCTGTCTCTCCCCCCTTTTCATTCCCTTCCTCTGTCCGTCCTGCTGTAGTGAGAGATGAAGGGACAGGTGAGAGAGACAGGGAAGGTGTTAGACTGTGTTTCAGGAGTGTAATTACCTGCTGTCGTGTGGCTCCCCTTTGTCTCTCTTTAGACAAAGGTTTCACAGCACTTGTGTGTATTTGTGTAGAGCATTCTCGAGTGTGTAAGGGGATCCTGAGCTCTCAGCGGTTTGCTTTTGTAGCAATAGAAGTGTGACTTTGAATTAAACCGTGCGGGCCAGGAACCTGCGACTGAACTGAGGTGGTCTTGAGTACTTAATGACACACCATTTTACGATTTTTGTATGCCCATCACCTCCTTATGGCTTTTCACTCTCTCTCTGTTTGCAGTGAATGTGATCCTGAAAGAGAGAAAGAGTAAAGACAGTATCACACTGGCCTGGCAAGGACCCGACAGACCAAACGGAGTCATAGTGGAATATGAGGTCATCTACTATGAGAAGGTAGATCTCATCTCCTCTCCTTTTCTTCTGAGCTTTACTCTAACAAGCTGACTTTTCATCCTCATACACAGATTACAAACATGTTTCTTTGACCTCCATTAAAAGCTGCAGCGATTGCAGTTGTCCAGGCAGCTCTGGCATGTGTAATTGAGGGCTGAAGCATCATCGTGCCTTTGGGAATGAAAGCAATCAGTAGACCCTGTACGCCACAGCCGACTGCTCACACATACACATAGCTCTTTAATTATAACGGGAGAATGAAACCAGGGCTGATGTCACCGATCAGAGAGAATGGCTTCACAGAAACACACCTGTATACTCACCCACAGTTTCACAGACAACAAATAAGCCTATTCCCTGACTAAAATGGCTGTTTCAGCAGTTTTAACTGAAAGCAACTTGCACTGGCATATCTTAAAATATTTATTTATATTATATTTCTGCAATCAGAGAGAATATATTTACTGTAACACGCCTGCACACACATCCAAACTTAAGGAGAACATGTTGTTAATAAGTAATCAAAATTGCGGCTTTGAAGGATAGTGCATTCAGTAATCAATTTTTGTTTTATGTAAATGTTTTATGTAATACATTAAATCAAATATGGCATAACATTATTATTATTATTATTTTTGGGGGGATTTACACATTTTTATTCTCATGGAAACGTACCGTCTGTTGACGGTTGAAGGTTTTTGACATCAAACCTGCACAGATGCTATCGTTTGACCCAGTCTAGTCTGGCACACATGCTGGTTGCTGTGCGATTATGGGATGTCAGCTCACACTGAATGCCAGGATGGGTGTCTGGCATTTGAGATCGTGTGGTTCATGCTGTGTTTGTTGGAACTGGAATGGTCCCACGCTTTCATACACAAACCTGCTCTGCCCTTGTGCATTCTGGGCGTGGTGGACAGGGACCAAGTCTTTCCCAGAACTCATTTGGTTTTGGGATGCTCTTTAATATTTGGAAAAGACTTTTTTGGTTTTCAAAGGGTGTTTTTTGGCTGAAACACGGCTCTGATTTAGTGACTGGTAGCTGAATTCTTTGAGGAATATTATTGGTCTTTTGATGATTCTATGTTTAGATAATCAATTTTTAAGATCATATTGCAAAATATGTTTAGATTCACATAGCGTTTTTTAGACTTGAATAGCTTGAATGCAAGTAGCTTAAAGTAAAAGTGTTAGCCAAATGCATAGAGTAAATGTACATTAAATGACTATCCAGACTGCTGACTTTAAGACAAAGTCTAGCTATTTTTGTGTACAATATGAATAGAATAAGTGAATCTGTCATGTTAAATGTTAGCTGGCAGACAAGGTAATTACTATAAAATTAATATACACACTGTATTCTTAGACTCACATTCACACACCACTGCAGATGTCTGACTCGTGTTACTAGAATCACACCAATAATCATGTCAAACAGGGTAAATGAAAGCCCTGGCCTCGACAGTTAGCACCCCAGCAGCTGCCTCCCTAAAATGACTCAAAATCTGACGCCTGCTGGCTACAGTGTTAAAATGCTGCTGAAATAATATCCTTCATTAATCCTCTTACGCACAGACTCGGAATTCAACACTGTCACCCTGCTGTTTACTTGAAAAAGCTTTAACAAGTAGGCTATATTGCAGATTGAATTGTTAGCATTGTTAGCATAGCATCACTTAACAGAAGGCTTAAAAAAATGTTGATGTCTGCTGAAAGAAATTGCTGAAACTGTCAATATTAATCTAGTTAAACATTTGGGGTCAGTAATATTTCCTTTGTTCTGCAATGATATGCATTAAATTGACATTGTTACAAACTATTTCAACAAAAATAATAATAAGCTGTTGCCAACACAGGAATAAATTACATTTTAAAATATTAAAACAAAACCATGGTTATTTTAACTTGTAATAATATTTCACAACGTCACTGTTTTTACTGTATTTTTGATCATTCAAATGCAGCCTTTGTGACCCCAAACTTTTGAACGGTAGTTTTAGTAACAGTTTACAGATTACCATTAATTTCCGACAGGAATAGTATGCGAGTCTAAATGTAGCATAGTTTTCTGCTCTCTATCTACAAATCCAACCAAAAATATTTTACTGAGTAAATTGTTGTTCTTTTCTGTTCCAGAACCAAAGAGACCAGAACTACACGGTTCTGAAAACCAAAGCCCACATGATGACAGTGGAGGGCCTGAAGCCGGGCACCACCTATGTGTTCAGAGTGAGGGCGCGCACTGACGGTGGCTACGGCAGCTACGGTGGAGAGATAGAGCTGGAGACCAGTCATGAGGGTGATGCTTTTAACCTTTTCTTAACAGTTTCCTTTTTCCTTTTTTTCTGACCTTTTCCCTTTCTTTGATCCACTCTATTGATGGTTCATTAGTGGCACACCGCAAATCTTTGGGGAGCCCACCGCAAACCAGTACTAATAGCATAATAGTGATGTTATGCTGGGAAATGTAACCTCTTTTTATAATTTTATCTTTATTATGTCTTTTCTTTGTGACTATGCAATAGTTTTAGTAAATTTTTAATGCTGTCGATGTCTAGAAAAATATTTTTCCTGTGGTGGACAAATCTGAAATTTCAACAGCCATTAGTCCAGTTTTCAGTTTCACATGATCCTTCAGAAGATGATCCAAGTCCCGCTGATTTGATGCTCAAAGTCAAGTCATCTTTATTTATATTGTGCTTTATACAATACAGATTGTTTCAAAGCAGCTTTAAATTGAGCTTTACACTGTCAGTTCAGTGTTTATTCAGTTCCATTGTATTAAATTAATTCATCTAATCTATAAAGCAGTTCTGCAAAAAAAAGAAAAAAGATGTCATTTTCCAGCTCAGTTCAGTCAGATCAATTCCGAACTAAGAAAGTCAGAGGTGACAAACCCCCCATACGCCAGTGTCTTTCTATATACTCTTTCCATTGTTGACCAGATACTGGGGTTTCAGGACACTGTTCTGATTTAATATGCTGAACTGTGTGACTTATTTACCAAACCTCCTGCTTATGCTCCCTGGGAGGTGAGCATGTCTGTGTCGCCGTGTCTCATGAGGACAAACGAAACTGTGTTCAACTGACCTGCGTTCCTTTGATGGAGATCAAAGAATGGTGGGACATTTTAAAATGCTTTGGGGCATTCGGTAAACACAGAGACCTTGTGGTATATGCGCCTAATTTAAAGCATGTTACGGCCCAGCGAGCGTCTCTGGAAGCATATCACAGAGCTCAGCAGACCTGATCTGCCAAGCTGAAAGTTAACCGAGTCCAGTGTTGTAATTGCTCTTTTAATTATATAAGAAATGCTTAAGCCTTCGGCTCACACTGACATTCATAAACGGCTTAAACCGTCTGCATTAGTTCATACGATAAACATCAGAGCAATACAGTACTGTAAACAGCATATGTGTTTAGTATGATAATGTATTGGCCATTTTGTGGCCATTTTTTTAGTTTGTTTTGTGACCTTTTTTTCCAATTGTTAGGTTTTTTTTTTTCAGTTAACAGAATTATTTTCATTTTATTTTTATATATGTATTTATTATGTTTATTGTTTATAGTCATTATTTATTATTTCTTTTTATTTCAGTTAACATAATTGTTTTGTTGTACTTTTTTATCAATTTATTTATTGCTAACTATAAAACCACTGTGATTTAGCGCACCTGCCATGACATATTGAGCTCTGGTGCTCGTGCGAGTGACTTGAGCTTGAATCCTGCTTTCCTATTTTCCTAATACTGTTCCTTCTGTTCTCCACGTCCTCTCCTTTCAGTTCTCCATGTCCTTTCCTGTCACTTTCCCTGTCAAAAAAATAAATAAAAATCTTGGTACAATCATATAGCTGTAAGAAATTCATATTTAGCATATTGCTTAGCTGATGGGTGCATCTGTTCCTGTCTCAGTGAGTTGCGATCTCTTTCTGGTGCAAAACTGAGATTGTTGAATGAAGTTGAGTGGAATTCTAAATCAATTCCTGTTGCTGGAGATATTCATTTTCCTGAAAGAGGCGGTTACTCATGCGTTGCCGGGCTTGATAAATGATGTATTTGTTTTGAGTAATGAGTCGATTGTGGCAGCATAAAATCCATATACTCGCCGTGAAACTTTCAAACCAAGCCTGTTATTCCCTCTGTTAACATACCTATTTGGATTGCATGCATAAATTAGAAAATTGACTCCCGTCTTCGTCTACATATTTATGGACCAGATGCAGTTGTTTTTTTTTTTGTTTTGTTTTTTTTGAAGGGAACAAAAGTAAAGTTCGAAGCATTTGAAGCTAAATATTTAACCCTCTTTGGGGTCTAAGAGACCACGCATGATCACATGTTCAAAAGTTAAATAAACTTATGGAAAAAAATAGTAAACGCAATGATTTACAACCAATGTCACTATGTTGCAAAAATCTACTTTTTTGAAAAGTACAAGCCTAGTTAAAACAAAAATATACAAAACTGTGGTACAAACAGCAGGTTAAAGCTGCAGTCCGTAGCTTTTTTGGGGTTCAAAATGATTCAAAATACATATTTGAGAAAATACATAACCAGCCAGTGTTAAAAACTTAAATGTTAAAAATTAATGTTTTAATTCCATTAGTACTGGTGGATTTTCATGGGAGATTTGAGCATGTTTTTGCATCATTACGTCACATCTGTTCACATAAAGAAGGAGTTGTTGAAGGAGCTTGTTGGCTATTATTGCGTGTGAGGAGACTGGAGGTGGAGATTTATAGCCTTTTCTCACAGCTCTTGATATAATTAAACTTATCAATTTGATGACAGATCCAGAAAGGTTCAAACGACAATCACCAGAGACAACTAGAGATTCACCTGCTGTAAAATGCAAAACACTTTGTCCGGACTTTGGATTGGCTACAGAAAAAAAAGAGGCTGCAACCGGATCCATGCGAAAACAAGGAAACATATCGGAAGGACATTACATGTAGTTGCAATGCTTGCTGACATTGTTAACATTAACAATCTGAGAGCAAAGTATAATTTGCACGGTTTTGCATGCTATGATAATTTATGAGTGATTGAACTGTCAGAATTCTTGAAAATCTCAAAGAGTCTGTTAGTTTATTTGTATAGTTTTCATAGTAATTACAGTTATTACATTCCTGTTGTGCGGTAGGTGTTGTGCCTGCTTTAACGATGCTCAACAGCCTTACTCATAAGGGTTTGCGTGTATGGTTGGGTTGTGGAGAGATTGTGAAATTATGGTTAGGGCACAGCAACCTCTACAGCAGGAGGGATGTAAAGGTCAGTAAGAGTTGAGTGGCGTCACAGAGTCACCCTTCTCCATCCCCAGAGTCACTGTAGGGCCCTCTTGAGGTGTCGTGGGCTAGTCAACGAAACACTGAGGATGGAAGGTGCCCACTTGAAGACCCTAGAGAAGTCCCCTACTCGGCTCAATCCAGACGGTTGTTGTGCACGTCCACTGGAGAAGTTTTAACATCCGCTCTCGTGTAATAGAAATCATAATCTGCACAATTTACTGCAATGTCAGAACCAGAACAAAAGTGGATGTTTCATACTAGTTTAGATGACATTTTCTGGTGAAAATTCTTGTGTTGGTCATACTTCCAAAAATAATAATCTGTGATTGTGAATACCAGTATCAACAATGTTGCAGCAACTGACAGCACACACTCTCCTCAAACATTGTTTTCATCCACGCTGTGCGATGTCGAGAATCTTGAAGTACAACTCATGCAAAGTTGATAATTCCGCGAATGACTGCAATTGCAGATTTCGAACAGAGATGGTGACAAAGAGGGGGGAAAAAACATCGGACTGCAGCTTTAAAGTTGTAGTATTGTGATTTTACTATTATAATTGTTGTCGTCTGTTTTGTCCTTATCACATGCCTTAATATCTTTCTTGTGGGTTTTGATTGGGTCAGAGGAACTGAGTTTTCTGAGGCCAAACTCAGCAGAACATAAGGTTTAACATTGACACAAATATGTCTCTTCTTCTCTTTCTCCCTCTTCAGATATGCTGGCCATTGGGGACCCTAACCAGTCCACAATCCTTGCGGTGTCCATAGCCGGTGGCATTGTGCTCCTTATCTTCCTGGTGGCGTGTTTTGTAGTGAGCGGACGGTAAGAAAGGACTTTCTTTTAACTTCATCTGACCTTTGCTTGAGTCGTTTTGTCCTTCTGAACCGCCTTGGAAGAAGCAGTACCGGTCCCGAGGGCTGATATTACTGAGCAAAATAAAATGCTTCTGTTCGTTAGATCTGAGAGCTGCTGTCAAATGGCGATTTTACAAGAAATTGAACCTTGAATTAGAAAATGAAGTGTGGATTCTTCCATGGCAAAGCTTTTAAAAGAGCTTGAACAGCCCATACAGGCACTCAGTGAGGTGTGTCTTATAGGCTTCTAAAAACCAAGAAAAAAAGCGTTTGAAATTGAAGTCTGAGGGGACATTTTGCACAGCATCTCTCGTATTCAAACAATAGCTGAAGCAGAAAAGACAGTGCAGTCAGTTGGGTGAGACGTACTGAGCCTATAAATTAAAGCTGATAATAAATATACTCTGACTGAATTAAATAGCGGTTTCTTTCTCGAACGAAGCTCGCCCGAAGTCTCTAAAAACATTAGTATTGATCTGAGGTGATTGCCTATCACACTGAGTGCCCTATTCAGTATTGACTAGAAAAGACCCATGTTTGCCTGCTGAGAGCATGTAGAAATGCACATAATGGATTTATGCGCAACAAATAATTAATCTCAAACCACTCAACTATAAACCAAAACAATGAATGTAAGACTGGAATATGCGAGTCCTTATCGTAAGGCAGAGGAAGAGGAAGCGGTTCTCGCCAGGTTTTACCCACTAGCCGGTGTAGCTTCATGCATCATGCATTAGAGCTCTCTCACGCCTCTGTTCGGAGTGAAAGCTGGAAAAACAGAATGTGTTGAAGGTGTCGTTCGGTGCTCCTCAGATAAAGAAACAGCAAGTTAAGTGTTTAAGATTGTGTACTCCGAGACGGCACTTGAAAGACACAGTTGAAGAGGAAGACCAAGGTGGTGGTGGATAGAAAACAGAAGGATGGTCAATTAGACGATAGTCTCGTGTTTTTAGCTCTAATATTTTGAAACTAAATGAATTAGAAGACTTGTTGTCAGACACATTGCGCCTCTAAATTCCTCTGTACAATACATTTCAGGACAATTACTGTGCTCTCAGATTTTGAAGTGTCTGCTTTGAGCTATGTTCCTGTCAATGCATATCCATTGGCCTTGATTTTTTTGTTCAATTTGTCAATCCTAATTTGTCAAGGTAAAAATATCTCAACTTGAGTGGTAGACATAACCATAGGCCAGCCTAACTAAACAGAGCTTACATAATACAATTTTGCGAACGAGTCACTTAAACATCCTGAAGTAAAATGTTAAAAAAGCTAGACACTCTGCTGTAGCATATTGCAGATACAGACTTTCCCACAATTTTGAGGCCCCCAATTGTATTTTTTTTTCTTTCTTATTTCACTGTGCAGGTTTGCCAGGAGATTATTCCTTGACACCAGGCCTCAGGCGTAAGTCTTCACTTTAACACAACTGTCTGACATACTATAGAAAGATTATGCAAACGGTACTGTTCTTTAGAGAGAAGTCTGAGAGGTCTCAGTAACCCCTGCCGGCCAGCTATATGTCATTGAGGAAAACCATTGGCTTACTTTCAAACGCTGAGAATAGTTTCATTTCATGCAGCTCAGGATTTCAAGGGGAGATTTCGAACAGCATAATCACATTTCCACACCTCATGACTTGGTCTATGCAAATCCCACTTGACCTATCGGGACCATTTTGTTTCCTCTTGCCATTAGGTCTTTAGCTGCCAAGTACATCCATCTTTTTTGTTACAATCACATTGCAAAGAAAGAAAGATTGAGCAAACGAGTGAGTGAACAAATGCAAGAGTGATGGAGCGAACGCATGAACGAGCAAACAAGTGAGCAAAAGGAATGAGCAAAGTAATAAACAAACAAACGAGAGAACAAACAGTTGCAGAGTGGTTGATTAGACCTTCAGTTGTTTTCTGTCTCTAGTCCCCAATTCTCTCTCCTTTTCGGTCAGTAAGAACATGAGCAGTATTTGCTTCAGCTACTGTGCCGTTAGCACATTTTTGTGCTGTTGATGATTTCACCTGGCTCGCAGAGATAATGCATAATTTATAGATTTTAACATCAGCATCGCTTGCTGCACCGCTATAATTCTTGCACATTAGTTGCAGTCTACCACGGAGACTGAGGCTGGGATTTATGCTTTATTATAATCGTTTGAAATACAGCTAATTAGCATCATTCGACGCCTTGAATGAAAACAGGGTAGCATGATTAACATACCGTACCATAAAAACGCATGTTTCTAATCGGCCATACAGCCAAATTCTCAATACAAAATCAGTGCGGTAGTTAATAGAAATAAAGTTTTAGTTGGAGCCATTAGCATACAAAACATTATCTCTGTTCCCTCGATTCTCTTTACTTTTAATGGGAAGAAAAAAAGCCTCTGACATCAAAATAAGCAAATAAATAAATAATGCTATTTTAATTTGCTTGTTCAGTGCTCCAGGGACTTACATTGGCCAGAAGAGTACAGAATATGTGTGGTCTTATATATGGACAAAAGGAAAAACTGGCATGTGCTACAGCAGGCAGATGGAGTTCAGTCATCAAATTCGTACAATTTTGCTTTTTTTTTTTTTTTTCTCAACTCTGTTTCCCTAAAAAGCAATTAAAACACTGGAGGTGGGTGCTAGCGGCTGGGAAACTCCTGCAAATTTAGCTCTTGGACTTATCGAACATCACTGCTGCTCTCATCATTGCCAGACAATTATTTTTGTTTTATGAGAAAGTTGGAAAATCTATTTTACTCCCACTTCTAACTCGCTCTCTATCCTTTAGGATTATCTCTTTTAAGCCGTATCCTCAGTGGAGCGCCTAATTATTTGGCGTGCATGCCATACATGCCAATATTTGTCTTTTTAATTACATTTTTTTTAATATTTTCTGCTGTACTCAAATCAAGCATGCATAGTATTTTTGAATAACTATCAATAGCTGCTGTATTGTTTTTTAATATTGAATAAATAAATTATCCGAAAGGCTCTATTATGCTTCTTAAAGGTGATTTTTTCCCTTTTTTTAATCATATAATGAATTTTAGAGGTGAATTTTAAAGCTGCAATATTCCCTTTCATTTGTATACAGATAGTTTTCCCACTTTATAATATCTCTGGCGCAACTTTAACTCTTTCCCCTCCATTGACAGACATGCCCATCATTTATAAGATAACACTTCCACACCATTGATGGAATTTTCCATCTTTCCATGTTTTCATTGTTATACAGTAGGGTTGCTATTGCATTATTATTTTCTATATACAGTATATACTGTATATATATATATATATTGTTTAAAGGTGCCATGTGTAAGAATTGAGTTTAAAATATCCAAAAACTGAGCTACACGCATCAAAAGATTGAGAAGAAACAAGGTTGATGATGTTATTAAAAAAATGACAAGTTATAGTGCTGCAGAGATATTAACCTGAATTAACATGCTGAATTACTAGCCCCGGCCCAGCAGGTGTCATAATACCAGTTTCGGCCATGGGAGGCGGTATGCGGGCGGGCAACATAATCACCAGCCAAACTGCAATACACGAATAACTCACACGGCTTGTGGGTGTACTTGAACCTGATGTCAATCGTGTGGAAAGTACAGCCCAGTACTACATTTCAGTTCAAGGATGAGGTCAAAAAAATGATTGGTCGACATTATGCATGAGGAGTACATTTTGGTAAGTTGTAGCATACTGTATCTTTCAACAGTCTTCGTGTTCTTTTACCATTAGCTAGTAGAGATGATCGGTTCACGTGCGCTAGGGATCTGCCGTGTAACATTTACAAGCCCCAAAACAAAGCTGATATATATATATATATATATATATATATTTCAGAACTAACCTGCTCTTTCTAGTCTGTCGGTCTCCTTGTCCTTTTCTGTGCGTGATAAAATTGATGTGTGGCGTGAGAGCGTGTGAAAAGTTTCGATAATGCACTGGCTTGTATTTGAGATGGGCGTCTATGAGACGGCCTTTATAATTTTGTGTTGAGATGTTGTTCATTGAGTCTCTAATTTCTAAAAATCTCCAAATGCTCCACGTGAAACTGTTGTCTTCCTACGTTTTACTATTGTATCAATTGATTTGATTAATATGTGCAAGCAAAACAGCGCTCGCTCGTGTTGTTTGAAGACGTGAGAGTGCGCGCGGCCGCGGCACAACTCATTTTCTGGAGGTATATTGCCCCCATCTGGTATGGAGTATGATTTGTTTTTTTTTGTTTTTTGGACAGATGGCACCTTTAAAACGCAAAGGGTCTGTTCTTTCTTTTGATATACTGCATGTTCAGATAATCATGCAACAAAATGTTCCGGGGGCCATGAAAGTTTTGTAAAAAATGATAGGAAAATGAAAAGAGTTATTTGTATAATGTGTGCTTAAATCCCTCGACCTCTTTTGTCATATACAGCCTGCTGATCATCATGGATGAATTTGAGATTCTACAAAATAATTTTCTCTTAAGTCCTTGATGATGCAAGTATGGCACAGATGAATTTGTCAGTGTAATAAAAGATGAAGTGCACAGGAAGATTTTCAAGCCGATCTAATCAGAGAGAAAAAGAAGTTCTTTGTCTATGAGATGTTATCTTCGAAGCATCTGCTACAGGCCCTAGGTTATTCTTAAAACTTAATGATGACAGGAAAATGTGCACACTCAGACACTCTCATGTGAGTAGAACGTTTCTCTCAAGAACCTAAAAGCTAAGAGCACTTCATGCACTCAAACATGTTTTCGATAATTTTCTTCCCCCTATTATCTGCCATGTTCATAATAGACTTTTTGCATAAAATGTTCGGTTTAACCTCCAGTGTGCTCGTATTTGGTAACATCCAAGTGACATCTTTGATTGGCCAAATGGCACCAATTTAATAAACGTTTGGCTCTTTGTTTTTCTACCCCGGTATAGATGCATCTGTGCTGCTAACCGACACACCAAAGCGCCTCTCCTATCCTGCAATTGTAGCACAACAGACATAATGACGTTTTAGAGCCAAAACTGCATGTAAAATGAAGAGCCGTCCCATTTTAAAGCTGGAATGGTGAGCAACACCAAGTCTTTTTGCGAGCGAGGTCTTCTCGATGCATTCAAATTTACACACACTTGCAAACACATACACGCACATACTTCTCACGTTTTTCCAGAGGTGTAATGGTTCTCCCATCCTTTTAATGTGATGGACTAGCCTCTCACCGCAATATACTCGCTGTGTGTAAAAGCACTCTTTGGCAGCAGCGTCGGTCTTATAATTGTTTCTATAGGATGGACTGCACTATAGCTCAGTTCATTTTGAGCGGTGCGATTTGAGCAGCGACTGAAATATCGTGCAGTCAGCATAAAGGAGAAGTAAACACTGAGATAATGAAAGCAAAACAAGCTGCCTCCTGTCGAGCACAATTATAGCGGAAGGGAATCTTAAAGCTTTTGTTGCAAAGAGGTGACAGGCCTGTTTGTGTGGCTGGAGCTTTAATTCTTTGAGGAAAAAAGTGTAAATTTCCAAGACTATAGTACTTTCTGCAAAAAAAGCTTTGCTGAGACCAAAAAAGTAATAATATTCATAATGTTTAGTGGTAGTATTTTTTTTTATTATTATACAATTTTACTTAGTGCTTTTATTTTTATTCATTTTTTATTTTTTTTTCAGGTTTAGTTTAGGACATAAGTCAGGGGATGTGCAACATTAGAAATACACTACTACTACTATTATTACTACTAATACTACTACTACTAATAATAATAATTTAAGTAGTGTTGTAGTCAAGACCACTTAACCTGAGACCGAGACAAGACCAAGACTTTTAGGGGCCGAGACCAAGACAAGACCAAGGCCGAGGGAGGGCGAAACGGAGTCAAGACCAAGACCAGTGCCCCACACTACATGACACAATAAAATGTGAAATATGATGAAAAGAGATTGATCTGAAATCTTCTCAGATTGATCTGAAAGATCCACATTCCTATAAAAAACAGAGATATTTAACACAAAGCTGAAATATACCATCTTCATTCAATACGCCTGGGTGACTTCCATCATTTAGTACAGAATGTAAAACAAGTCTTCACTTTTCTCCACCTTTTATTAACACATTAAGTTCATGAACATGAATACATGGGTGACAGGCAATGGTCACAAAAATACATAATTAGCAATGACCAATGAGTCACGTTATTGCTTGGATTTGAGGCTATGTTTACACAGAAACGATACTGAAGAGAAAACGCAAAAGTGGCGTCGTGTCGTCACTTTTTATTGTGCGTTTAGACAAGCTTTTTGTGTGGGAAATCCGCGTGCAGATGGTGACACAAAAGTGTGTGAAATTCAATGTAGTATGCACTTCAGGCGGCTAGGAGTGCATACTACAACAACACCAAGTC
>JAOTRC010000039.1:20841380-20852323 GCA_027497675.1 Cyprinella lutrensis
AATTCATTATTTATTCGGCAAATAACGTTTCCATCAGCTTTTATCGCATTAGCCGTATATCGATCAAGATAAAATCCAATGAGACCGAACGTATTTCATTTGAGTCGATTTTCATGAAATTTCATCGAATTTTACTGTTTCCATAAGGGATTTTTCATTTGATATCACTTAATTCGGATAAAAATGTGTCAATGGAAACATGGCTAGTGAAAACAGCAATGTATTACAGATAAGTAAATTCAGTGAAAAATACTTTTTTTTTTTACACTCAACACATGGACAAATTTTATATTGCACACTGTAAACACAATCAAAGCTTAAAAAAATATGAAGAGCGGCACCTTTAATTTTAACTAAGCATGTTACAGATTTTTGAAGGGTAAACTGATAGTCATGTCACTGTCCATATGGCCGCATGTACTCTGGCCTTGGGGGTTGTGAATAGTTGCACGTATGACAGCGAAGAGAGGCAATTTCACAGATCACTGCTCAGCAGGTCAGTGGCTGCAGGGCCGAGGAGAGGGCAAGGGAACAGCGGGGACAACTCGCTAACCTTTAACTCCAAACAGTTATTCAAAACATCCATTTCTAACAGCTCTCAGCATTAAAATTCTTCCATTTTGGACAACCTCTAAAAACCTCAAATATATGCAGGGTAGTGTCTCAATATAACACTGCATGATCATTGATTAGCTCCTTCGCCGATGGAGTCTGATTCATAAAAATAGTCATTATTTTTATTCATTTCCATGAATGAAAAGATATTAAAATCATTTTATAGTGAATATATGTCATTTTAGTTTTGCTCGGCTCTAAAATATTTCATTGGCACGCAGACTCTTTGGATGAATAAGTAGCAGTTTAAGTGAAAGCAATGCATTAAATCTAAGGCTGCAGTCTTTAAAAAATCATTGTAGAATTATGTTTAAAAAACAGCAATCTCAAAGGACTACAAAAGTATTGAAAATATTTTAAAATATTGTAAACCAGGGGTGCCCAACTCTGCTCCTGCCGAACGACTGTTCTGGGGTTCGTTTGCCGTACAACGACATAGTCCGCTGCTTCACTACCATAGTACGATGCATCGTTGGAGAAATCAACTAGTCACAACTGTTTTCCGAAACCCACTGTCGCAAAGTATCGTTCAACCACATTGGTTTCGCACGTGGTGGAATAATAACTGCTTTTAATGAAACTTTTTGAGATCCAATTAACACTAGATTTGTTAATATAAATTACAAACATGTAATCTGAGGACTATTTCTAATTGTTTTCAGTTATTTTGCTTCATTACCAGACTCAATGTTTGGCTCGTTCTTACATAGTAGAGCACGTTCGCACATGCGCACTCTTCAAACGCATCACTTTATTTCTTTTGACAAACTAAAAGACGTAAATTACATTTTTATTTAATCTAAATAAAAGGCACCGGTTGTACTGAATGTCAGCTTGCTTATTTTGCTCAAGATAAGGATTTATTACCTCCAAATGTCATGCAATATAGAAACGATGCCTCTAACCACAGGTCGAGAGATGTCGTTCAAACCACACAACTTTGCAATGCTGTTTGCGAATGTTCGTTGGAACGATTGTTTCAGGAAACACAGACTCGTTAAACTATGCAGATAACGATGGAACTTGCAACCATAGTTGGCCAACGATGCTTTCGGGAAACATACCCCTGAACAGTTCATCTCCAACCCTAATCAAACACACCTGCCTTTAATTTTCACGTGAACCTGAGGACCTTAATTGGTTGCTTCAGGTGTGTTTGATTAGGGTTGTAGATAAAATGTGTAGGACAGTCGATCGGCAGGAGCACTGGAGCAGGGTTGGGTACCTCTGCTGGAAACCTTGATAAACAGCATTTGACACAAAAAGATGTATTTTATTACAAAAATGTAAAGTAAAATGAGTCAATCAAGTTTTAACTATTTTTAAATAAACAAGGCTGCGCCAAATAGCCGACAAACCTTGAGTCAACAAGAAGAGGTTTAGTCGAACAAATGTTAATTTGGCAGTTGTGAAAGACTCTGAAAGACCTCACAAAAACCAGCCCCCTTTAGTGACTGTTGCTAAGCCATTCCACTCTCACGCCACACATCATGAAAAATACATTGCGTAGCAAAGAGGATACTGACAACGTGTCGACAGGGCAGAGCATGTTACATTTAACATGAAACAAAGTCTGAACTTTCAAATGGTCATTTTTAAAAGTAATTTAATACTGTTTTGTGGCTCTTTAATGTGTAATGACAGATTGCTGTAGCACCTCAGTTAAAGCTGCTCGTGAACCGATCATATCTTCCTTCAAGTTAATTTATAGCCACAAATAGACATGAATGAACATCATAAGAAATGTTGTTTCAAACATGGAAAGACGCCAGTACACGCCAGTTGCACATTTTTCAAGTTCAAATCTACCGACTATAATCTACTCTACTGACTGTTTTGTCGGACAAAATGGCAGATTCGATGGATGGCTGATTATGAAGTCACGCAGTCCATGATAGACAAAGGTGCGTTTCCCGCACAACTACCTAGTTCGATGCTTCACTACCATAGTACGATGCATCGTTGGAGAAATCAACTAGCTAGTCACAACTGTTTTCCGAAACCCACTGTCGCAAAGTATCGTTCAACCATGTTGGTTTCGCATGTGGTGGATTAATAACTGCTTTTAATGAAACTGTTTGAGATCCAATTAACACTAGATTGTTTAATATAAATTACAAACATGTCATCTGAGGACTACATAATAAAGCACGTTTGCACATGCACACTCTTCAAACACATTACTTTGAATCTTTTGACAAACTAAAAGCCGTAAATTACATTTTTATTTAATCTAAATAAAAGGCACCGGTTGTACGGAATGTCAGCTTGCTTATTTTGCTCAAGATAAGGATTTATTACCTCCAAATGTCGTGCAATATAGAAACCATGCCTCTAACCACAGCTCGAGAGCTGTCGTTCAAACCACACAACTTTGCGATGCTGTTTGCGAATGTTCGTTGGAACGATTGTTTCGGGAAACACTGACTCGTTGAACTATACTGATAACGATGGAACTGGCGACCATAGTTGGCTAACGATGCTTTCGGAAAACTCACCCCTGATCGTTAATACGTTGGTCTATGTGGTAATTATGTCAGGCAAGACATTCGCCTATAATTTATCAACCTCAAACATGGCTTATCATTCGTATTGATTATCATATTGTAGTAGCCTACAGGTACGTTTGCCAGTTTACATGGCCGCTCGCTTTAACGTCAATGTTAACCTAGATAAATGTGTGCTATCAATCGGCACATATCCAAATATTACGGAAGTACGGAAGAGTACGGAAGTTTAATTAAAACCGCACTTACTGCGGTAAGTTTAACTTGACCTGCTTTTCTCTCTATATACTGGGTAAATAACGAATTTGAGCCATCAACTTCATCTTTGCAGCCAAGAAAAAAATAGCGTATTAATGGTATAAATTAACGAACTGTCCAGACAGTCTCCTCTCTTTTTTTTTTTCTCCAACACATTCATAATCATTACTTTTGCTGGTGCACTGCAGAAAGCTGTATGCATGTGCTTGAGCACTTAATTTATATTTTAAAGGCTCATTATTATGGTTTAGTATTTCGTATGTAGAGCGATGTTAAAAATGTTACATATAACACTATTTTTCAGGCCTGAAACAGACCATTTTCCAAAACGATTCTGGCCTCCCGATGTTATCTTTCAGGGCGCATTTTAGTAATGTACATAAAGACGCTTTTGTAAATGTATTTTGTGTGTGTGTGTTTTCTGCTTGTGGGCTCCCTGATCAACAAATCCAAAACAGTGGCCCAATCAGCAGCGCTTTATCAGAATCATGTTCCAAACCCTCCCTCTCACTGTGATTGCTTCCATTGTTATGTAGATGGTGGGTATGGTGCGACGAAAAGAAATCTTTGGAAATAGCCCTTTTAATTGCCATCTCGTCATTTGTCAGAAAAGTTATGATCTCTCCGTACCTCTCATTTCCTCCTTTATGTGCCAACAATCGCCTAATCTGGAAGCATTCAATTTGGAGGAGGCTATCATCTCCTCTCATCACGCTCTTTCCACCGCAAAGGATTTTCCTCCTAACGAAGTGGCTGCTATTTCGAGAAAGCATTCATTAAAACCGCCGCTCTTTTGTTTAGGGGACAATGAGAGTTTAAAGTCTTGTGGAGACTCTTGTGTTAAATTGCGTTAACTCTTGTGGTAGATTAAGGGCTGCGATGTACCTCCGGGTCTCTGTGCTGTTCTTGGAAAGGACTTGTAAAGCAACTCAGTGCTCAGTACATCATGTGTCATTTAGTTAAAACACCATTTGGAAAATCGATAAGATTGTAAAGTTGAAGAACAACGTCTTTTGTTCTTTTGTTCATAATCGTAGCAGGAGGACACAAAGTGGGCCGTCGGGGTACCAACCTGGTCAATATCTCTTTAATCCTATAAGTTAATACCTTGTAGATCAAAATCAGGAATATATGGAGATATGAGTTCTGCTGTTCCCACAGTAACCGCTGTCGAAATAAATAAAACCGCTTTAATGGGGGTGTAAAATCAATACTCTATTTGCAATAAGGGTTCTCGCTCTGTGGGTGAGCCAGCATTGAGAATAGCCCAATCTGCTTGCCTGATTTGAGCTTGTTAAGGGGTGTCACTGCTGGGGTCCTGATGGGACGACTGCAGGCCACATGTAAAACCTCTTGTGTGCCACTTTACACACAAACATATGTTTATACACAAGCGTTCAAGCTGGTGTGCCTCCCTCCCCATACGCAATTACCCAATCCGCCTTGTATCTGATGTCACAAAGCAATTTTTTTATTGCCTACGCACACACAAACACTCTAGATATCAAATCACCTGCTACAAAAGTCTGTTTCCTTTAATGATTATACAACAGTCCTGGTTAGAGCTAAATCACAGGGGCATTGCATTACACAGACGAGGTGTTATGTGATATTGATTACTTGAGTTTGTTGCAGGTATTCATTTTTTATTTATTTATTTATTTATTTTTGATGGAACCTGCGATACAAACATGTAGGTCAGAGGGACTCCCCTGGGAATAGATTTTTCCGGGAATTTTCCCTGGTAAGTATGTATAGAGCTCAAGAGATTCTGTGCAAAATGCCTTTGACAGCAGCGTGCCGTGACAGCTTTATCTAAGTGGATATGTTTTTAAAATCTCTGTCCTAGATATCACAACACATGTAGACCTGGATCCAATCTGTTATTTTCATCGGAGACAATGACAGCTTAGTTTTTATTTCGGGCCAGTAATGGTCACATTTACATTTTACATGTGCTATATTCATTAATCAGAACCTTTTATCCAAGACGACAACAGAGCAACACCATAAGCGATTCGTAATTTGTCTTTAGATGTTGCTTGAAGTTAGCGAGGGATCAGCAGTTGGGAAAATCATTCTATCAAAGTTTTAAAAAACAATGTTTGAGCTATTTATCAATTTACCATTAAAAAGTAAAAATTTTGTAAGTTTTATTTTATTTTTTTAAGACTCTCATGCTTATGCTCTTACTGTGCGTTCATACCGGACGCGAATAACGCGGCAAATTCACGTCTACAGCGTCTAGTTTGACACTTGACCACTTTGTGTTAATTCGTGCATCAAAAGTGAAACTGACGCGTGTAAAAACAAAAGTCTGAAGCTAAATTTACACGCATCATGTGTGTCAGAATCGAAATCCGTTGGCGGCCATTTTTTTATGTCGACCAAGCATTCATCGAGAGAGTTACCACTCTGTATTTTCTCTGGAGAGTAGAACAGCGGTGTGGGGATCATCGTCGCCGTATTTGTGTCCACCGGACCCTACAGAGGTGAACCGTTTGGTGAGTTTCATCATTTGCTCGCTCCAGGAGCTGCGCCTGGGTTATGGCTGCTGTTTATTAAAAACAAATTTATTTTTGTTTCATAAATAGAGCCAGCCTCCAAAAGTTATTAACCTGTCCTGTGATTTTTTTTTCTCTCTCACGCCCAGACACAAACTTATGTTGGTTGTCTTCATAATAATATTTCATATAATCTAGATATGGAATAAATAACATTCAATACAAAATGAACATGCCTTACATATTGAATTTTTTTTTTGAGTTTTGAGTGATAAAATATTTGCTTTGTTGTGCATTAGAACCACAGGCATTTAGTCATATTACAAAATAATTTATTTAAGCATCCAGATACTTCACCACGTGAGCATGGCGCAAACGCCAAAGTTCAGATTTTTCAACTCGGGCGGCAGGCGCGAATTCATATCAAATGCGTGAATGCACAAATAGCACTAACTAAATCATTTGCGTGTAATGCGCATAACGGGCTAAACGCTTAATTCGCGCCATTTGCGTCTACAGCGCCGCGCTCTACGCCTAATTGGCGCCACTGGAATTTTTTTACATGCATAATGCGTCTTCCCATTGACTTAACATTGAAATCATTCGCGCCTGACGCACTATTCGAGTCCAGTGTGAATGCACCTTTATGCTTAATTTGATGTGATTACAGTTCAAAAGTACTGCATTAACTGTATTTAGTGTCACCCTCAGGGTTTTGAAATCTTTGAAATCTATCAGAGTATGTAAATCTATAACCTAACCCTGGGTTGAAACAGAAGAACAGGTCTGGATGGTGAAATCACAGAGATATGCCTGCCCTCTGTTCATAAGACATGTGATGCAAATGCAGGAAGCCATCAATGAGCTCTATTGTGCGCCGTTGAGATGGTGAGCACACATTCTGCACCGGATGGAGATGCTTATGTGCCATAACCTTTTTGTAACTCATCAGGAAAATATGCCACATCAAATGTCCAGATGATCTCTTGATAACGCATGAATTAGAGGGGAAATTAATAAAAAATCCCCTCGAGGTTGCCAGAGATTAATGTCAAGAGCGGATATTTCAGAGCTGTTTTCTGAAGAGCTCATAACAAGGAGTGTTTTATTAGTTAAACGCCTGCAGTAATCTCGGCTGACGGTTGTTTTAGCACTTAAACCCACGTACAAAATCAACACTAGATGACCTTTCAAAAAAGATTTGCCGGAGTTTAGTCAAGCGTTGAGTATGAAATTAATTTCCTTGGTAAATTTCAGCTTTTGAAACCAATTCCGATCTGGAGGACACCCACATTAGAGATTTGATATTTGTTAAAGGCACGTACGTGATCCTGTTAAACCTTCACATATGCCCTCGCAGTGTTTAACTACACATTCATCTCATGTGTTCTGTCTCTGGGCTCGGCTGTAGACTGTTATGCTGAGGTCAGGGCCCCGGGAGGCTCCATAAGTTTCTCTGATCGGATCCAGTGCCTCGGCCACCCGCTCTTTCAGGATCAATGCCAGTTGCCGCTTCAACTGTCTTTCTGATAAAGCGGTCACACACACACAGTGACATCAGATTGCCACCCGTCGCCGTGCCATTCCCAGAACACAGTGCACCGCGGTCCGTTCGCTCTCTTTCTCCTTTCTGCGGCTGACAGCTACATTAGTCTGCCTCTGAAAAGTAAAAGCAATTGCATTTTTTTTCTCCCGTTTTCGGGTGAGACATGGGGGGTTAGGTTTGGGGGGTGTCGAGGAAGGCATTTATCTCAGTGAGATAGTGATTTAATTTTAGGTGATGTATAACCAGCCAGTTGCCGTGGTGATGCTCAGAGGGGGGTGATCAAACCTGTTTTTCACAAACACATAGAGGCATATACTGTATATGACTAGAGCACATATTTCAGTATTCCAGAGTGGAGATGTCCAGCACTGACCATTTATCATAACTGACACGGCTAGTGTTTACACGTCCCTGAGAGAGGCAGGAACAGCCCACAACTGAGCACTTAAACACTGATACACTGACACACATTCTGTGTACACTAATGTCTTTTCTTTTTTGGAGTAGAAACTGTGGATGTTTTTTTATCGCAACGAAAAATGCCATTTGATAGTTTTTTTTGTTTGTTTTTTTTACCTCCTGATTTATTTACTACAGACTTTTTGCATCAATGTTGTTATTGTTAACTTGAACTAAATATAAAATGAAAATTGAGATTAAGCTGAAATAAAATCATTTTATCCCTTAAAACACCCCATTGATCACTAAAATGACATATTTAAATGTTTTTTCCTTGAACAAAATATTTGTCATGCCTTAAAATAGCTTGAATGTAATTCTAAAAGCTTGCCTCATTTAGTATACGTGGTTCTATGAATATGCAAATTAGCCCTGACTCCACTCGCTCACTCCAGCGCCCAACTCGTTGACGTGATTGGTTGCAAGGTAGTTTGTGACATCGGAAACACCAGCGAATTCAAACCGCGGTTTTGAGACTGTCTTTGGTTCACTGCAATTTTAAGGAGAAAAAACTCAGCAATGGTGTTGACTTGTGAATTTGCGCATGGTTTGCGCATTAAAGCATATTAAAAACACCTCATAGACATATAAACAACATTAAAAGCTTCATTTTCACCACAGGGGAGAAATCTAAGACCATTTGCTGTGCTCCGCCCTAACAGATCAGGAAAAAAACTGAAGATTTCAGTGAATAATGTCATTTTCAGTAAAATGTACTAATCAGAAGGATAATATTCTGGACTGGAATGAATTACTGCATATCATTTTTATCTGCCATATCTATTAATTATTAAATAAGGAAAACTAAGAAAAAAATAATAATGCTTGATAATAAAATAATAATAAAATAATAATAATAATAATAATAATAAAAATGCTTATATATCGACCAATAAAAATCCATTAGAACCATTTCTGTAAGTGTTGGTAAACTGATTTTAATATTTGTATGAAATTGAAGGCAATAATGCATTTTATTTGCTCAAGTGAATGTTTATCATTAACATATGTATATCATCTGAGTGCTAACATAATAACCTATTTCCCTGCTATACCTGAAGCACTGTATGGCCACTTAGCATTCAGTGTCTGTATGTATAAGCCTCATCTGTGGAGACCTACTTATGCTTTGCGTAGGTTTAGAGCCTTTTACAAAGACAAGCATGGTGTACACCACCAGAATCAGACGCACCGACTAATCAAGAGGCACATTTGACACGGTCATATTACCCCAGCGGTCACGTTTTGATTCGTTCCGTCAAAGCCGTACATGGACGTTTCTGAAATGAAACAAGGGTTGCTAAATTCTTGAACTGTCTGTGACCTGTGAGTGATATATTTAGGTCAGAGGATTGAGAGGGATATGACAGAGCTTGTTAACCGGGACTCGACAAGCCTCTGGAACATTTTTTCTGTTTATTTCACTCTGTCGCTTAATTTCAGATATCAGGTTGCAGATGATGCCCTGCGGTAGATTGGTGGCAGCAGAAGTAGGCTATAACTTATGCCTATAAGTGGGAGTGTGTTTGTAAGACTGTTTGTAAAACTCTGTTTGACTCATTGTTGCCTTGATATTGCTACCTTGTAAGTGATCATTCATGGAGGATGTCTTCTTGTGTTCAAAACATGCAATTGAACTGAAGATGCGTTTGTCATCTGAATATGCTAGTTTAACACTCACAGTTGACTGAATATAGTGCAACAGTGCCCACACACTTTTCAGTGGCCATGTTTCTTTTTTTTCTCTTTAACCAAAACAACTAGCAATGAGGTGAATGACAACATAACCAAACTTAGATTTGAAACAAAAAGTATTTGAAATAAGTACAAGGTACAATAGGTAGGTTTCTTTACTTACAGAACACATCACTATACAGTTTGATATTAGCAAAGCTTGGCTAACATGTTACACAGCTTAGCTAACATGTTGATCTCTAATGAGAAGCACAACAATAGATAGAAACAAATATTGATTGAAATAGTGATGGAACTATTACTAATAATAAAATGTAGCCTATGTCCACATCCACTTTTTAGACTAGTTGGCCAGTTGGATGCTGTTTTAGCATTTGGCTAACAAGAGCTACTTTTGGAATAAGTAGCTTTTTTCTTTTGGATCCTTTGTGTCAGAAGTATAATTATAATAAACAGCTCATAAGGTTTCGAAACAGTTGTTGAAATTAATGAATTTACACATGTATAGTATGTTATGATTACAATGTCACATTTGGGAGGTTGTTTCTCAGGTCAACTAATAGATTAATGCGTGCGGTTGTGGTGTGTTCAGTTGACTGACTAATGTTGTTTTCTTAGTTTGGGGTCTGGAGCTTTGCCTCAGTCATTTGTAAAACGAACGTTGTGTACTGTTGTAGTGTGGACAAATCAGAGACACACAAATTATTCATTTATATTTAATGAATAATCCAACAAACTCACTCTCCCAACAATGTTCTCTGAAACTTCCCCCACAAATGAAGTCAACACTTCTTGCTAAAAAAGAAGAAATAAACTCTTTTCAACCCTATATATATATAAAAATTTCGTGAGAAGTTGACGAATTGTTGTTGTGTTTTAAACTGCGCCGCCCATCGCACATACAGCTCAGGTTTTTAAACAACAAAACACTTCCACTTGTACATATTTGAGAATGAGGAATATCAGTGTTTCACGTTATAGCTAATACATTTGTGAATATTTTGGATAAAAAAAGGAAAAATTACATAAAAGCAGATCATTCATTCTGAGCTGTGTTGTGTGTTGCGCTGTCACATGACAAGCAATGACACGTCACCATGGAAACATTAAAGTGACAGGTTCTAAATAACGGTCGCCTAGAAAAACTCTGGGGGATCAGTTCGAATGTTTTAAACGTATGTGTGTCTAAAAGTAAAGTTGTCTGTGTCTCAAGCTCATACCTGGAGTCACTAATCAAAGATATTGACTACTTGCTCTAAGTAGTAGCCCTACTTAAAGGTCCTATAAGCGATCCTGGGGGTGTTGACGTTCGCAATATTTTCAAACAAATCGGAGGCTAGCTAGACCCTACCTCCTCCG
>JAOTRC010000039.1:20853008-20863083 GCA_027497675.1 Cyprinella lutrensis
GACAGTTGGTTGACATGTAGTTGAAAAGTTACTTATAGTTAGTAGAATGTCTAAAGTGGACTATCAAAATAAAGTGTTACCCAATAATAACACTTGAGCGTGTATTTGAGTGAACGTGTTTCGAATGTGTCTCGTACAGAGACAGGAAGCGAGTAAATGAACTCGGTAGATTTATAATAAGGTTACGCTCGCTCCACCAAGCTGCCATAATGTCTCCTCTGCAATCCTCACTAATTTATTACCGCCTTTGTCACCCAGCGGATCAGGCCACGAAGTTTTATTACGCACAGCACAGATACGTTTTCCTTTAAGTCAGGACTCTTTTTAATTGCCTACACTTTGAGAAAATGAAAATGAAATCTAACACCCCCACCCCTAAAAACGGGCCTGTCTGAGACTTTCGATCTTTCTGCGGCGTACATAATGAATCCCATAAATACCCCCTTAGCCCACATAAAAAGCTAATATAATTATGGGGTCCGTTTTATGGCTAATAGCTCATAGTTCGGCCACCCAGCTACATGTGTTTAATTAGAAGACAGATCAGTTAAGCATCACTTACTAGTAGCAAAACAAATGATTTCTCTCTGTCTCTATGTCTGCGTCTCTCTGCTCTTCCTGTAAATAGTGTGGCTTCTGACAGTAGATTGATAACAAGCAGTCCATCAGGCCGGACGATCAGTCAGCGGCCACATTTCACAAAACACAGCGTAATTAACTTACCCACATTATGATGCATGAAATACTATACGAGCGCGTGTTTTCTGATTGATATTGCTCGGAGGTACAAAAGTGGGGTTTTAACAAGATTAGTGTACTGCCCAGATATGGAGATTAAGACATTGAGCTAATTGCTTATTGCGAAGATTGTTTTTGAGGCAAAATGGATGTCTGAGCTCTTTTGTTTAGCTAACAGAGGCACCAAATCCATATGGTTTTACATTAATAAAGGCCTGTCAACATTATAGCAATTATGGCAGAAAGAGCTGTAAAACCAGAGGTCAGAGTCTTTTGCATAATGAATCAGAACTCAAAGCAAAACCAATGGATCTGTGAAAATGGAGGGTTTGAAAAATGCATGAATCTGAATAATGTAACGTAGAAATTTTAACAGAAAGAAAATCTTCGGATAGTTATGAGCAAATTAATATTCATTGTGATAATATTTGATAATAATAATTATTATTTTGATTATTGTGTGTATATATATATATATATATATATATACTCACACACTATTAATATGATATATAAATAATATATACAATGTATGCTGATACATTAGCAACCTACTTATAGTGGCTTTTGCATGGAAATAAAGGTTCCAGTTCAAAGCACAATAAGTTTTGCATTGTGCTGCCAAAGGAGAACAGTTTAAAGTTATTTAAAACCTTTGTTTTCACAGTGTACACCACCTGTAAAATCTATAAAAAAAACTAACATATGCCATCACTTTCTCTTGCAGAAACACGATGGGCAGTTTACGGTCATTCAGCTTGTGGGGATGATGCGTGGTATCGCCTCAGGAATGAAGTATCTGTCTGACATGAGCTACGTTCACCGTGACCTGGCGGCACGAAACATCCTTGTGAACAGTAATCTTGTGTGCAAGGTGTCCGACTTCGGCCTGTCCAGAGTGTTAGAGGACGACCCTGAAGCTGCGTACACCACACGGGTAAAACACTTTTCCCTGTCAAGGTTATTGTAGAGTCATCATAAATTTTACAACAACAGGGAATGAAGGAAAAACTAAACGAATAAAAAAATAATGCTATCTATTGTTCTGTAACATCTTGTTTGCTGTATACATTCTGTTTTGGTTGCTATTTATTTGGTGGTTTTTCAAAGCTAGCTTTCATTGGCATCTCATTTTTTTGCGAATACGGTAAAACTGAAAAATCCCGTAAGACCTAAATATTGTTTGAAATGTCTGATCTGAATAGAGAAAGAGATGCCTCTTATGTTCTTTAAAAGTGTTTGATTGTGTGAATGAACTAGGAGACACAGAGAGAAAGAGGAGGGATGTTTGAGTAGTGAGTTGGCTTTCTCGGGGGTCAGTATCTCTGTCCGCACAGCATGTATTAATTACATCCGTTTCTGACAGGACAGCCTACACTCGTTCTTCTAGAGCTCTCTGTCCTTCTCAGCTCGGTAATTGGTGAGCACCCCTGTGAATGTGCATGAAGGCCAAGGGCAAGTGAGGGATACAAGGCTGTGTGTGTGTGGCCTTCAGTGTGGACAAAGCATAGACTCAGCAGGGGAATCTGTTGTCACATTCAAACAAGGGAGGGAGTTGCTTGTACAACCCTGAATGGACCCCTGTAGATTGCCTTTTGATGCTTGCGTGTGTGCGTGCTTGAGACAAAATGTGTTTCAACAGGGAGGAACTCTTAAAATATAAGTGTCTCTGACATTCAGCGCCCCGTGCCCCGTTGCTTCAAGCCCTGAAATCACGACGAGACAAAACCCTTCAGGCCACGCGAGGCAGCCGTTTATGTTGCTGTGACTTTATATAATTAGAAAAAAAAATGTAAAGCTCGCTTTTTGAAATTCTCTTTAAATGATTTTACCCCTTGGGCCCTGCTGCCGTTCTTTGGCACTCTCGTCACGTATGTCTATATAGAGTACAGCCAGTTTGTCTTTTGTTTGACTTTGACTGTAGAGATTAACTGCAAACTACTGCAGCTATTTAAAAAGGCATTTAGGGAAATAAAGACCCCTTCATAGTGCTGGAATGGAAAGGCAAATATTGTATCTATTCTGTTGTTTGTTTATGGGTCTTTAACTTTCAGAGAATGAAATATCTTAAAACAGATTTTTCACACTCTCATTAATTTTAGTAGTGTACTAACAAAGTCCAACCGCACAGATTTCAGTCATTTTTTATCCTGGAAATTACACCACAATGTTATTTCAGCTTGTATGTTGTGTTGAAATGACAACGATGGAAATTAACGTTTTTGGAATAAAAACGTCTTGTTACAGTAAGGCTAATTTCATAGCTAGCATTTTATGTGTCTTAAATGCTGACAATTAAGCCATATACTGCTGTTAAAAAGTTTGGGGTCAGTGAGATTTTTTTTTAAAAATATTTTTTTTAAAATAGGTATCTTACACTCACCAATGCTGTAAAACCAGTAATATTGTGAATTATTACAAAATAACAGTTTTCAATTTTATAAGACTAGCCATTATTGCAGTTTTCAGTGTCAAATGATCCTACAAAATCATTCTATCAAAATCAATCATGCTGATTTGGTGCAAAATAATTTTTATTTTGGTATCAGTTATCAAAAAGGTTGTGCTGTTTATTATTTTTGCGGAAACACTTTTTTTAATTCTTTGATAGAAAGTTCAAAAGAACAGCATTTATTTCAAATAGAAATCTTTTGTAACAAGATATGTTTTTATTGTCTCTTTTCATCAATTTAATGTGTCCTTGTTGAATAAAAGTAACAATTTCTTTATATATATATATATAAAAAAAAAATCTTACTGACCCCAAACTTTTGAACAGTAGTGTATTTTCACATTTTGTGCATAATTACACACAATACAAACTATTTACTACTTACTCATCTAGTTTTATTTATGTGACGTGTCATACACCATTGTTTTTTTTCGAAAACTTGTTTGGTGTGGTAGAAATTATTCCACAAATGAGGGCCAATCCTATGTTTTGAAAATGACAGAAATGATTTTCTCTCATATAGCAAAAAAGAACATTTAAATCAATCCCTGGAAATACGAAAGTGCCTGATTTTAAAGAAACTCCGTCTTTTTATTTCCTTTTTAGGGTGGAAAAATTCCCATTCGATGGACGGCTCCTGAGGCTATAGCGTACAGGAAGTTCACCTCAGCAAGTGACGTTTGGAGTTACGGCATCGTCATGTGGGAGGTGATCTCATATGGAGAGCGGCCTTATTGGGAGATGTCTAATCAAGACGTAAGTGTCCTTGAGAAACTGGAAACGCTCTTGTTCTCTCGTGTATTGTTTAAATTGAAATCTGCTCAACTAATATCTAATATCTCCACTAATATCATTTCCATTGAAGCCGCTTGGGAGGAGGGGGGGAGGGCAGAGTCTCCGAGCAGTGTGTCCTTGCGAGTAAAATCTTCCTGTCGTGATGTCTGTATAGAAACCGCTCGAATGACAATGGTTTTAGGAGCCTCATAAACGAGAGCTGTCCAGCTGCTCCTGCATTTAATTCAAGCCAGTGAAACACACTTCATCCCTCACTGCTATATTATGCTAACAGTTTCTGACTTCTCCATTTATTACCATCTGAGGAAATGTCAGAGAAATCTTGAAGACCTTCAGGGCACCGCTGATAATGATTTAGATCTTCTGTGCTCATTCTGCAACACAGAATAATGTTTCTTGTCTAAAAGAAAATAGCTCATTTGATTTAAGAACATGAAGTGGCAGTGAACAGGGGCTGTTTTAACCGTAGCAATCAGTTATAGTCACATAGGAGATGTCTTGTACCAATGAATGTTACATGACTTAATTAAAGGTTCTTGTGTTTTACACCATGGACTAGATTAAAGTTCATTTAGATAAAGTAATATGAAATGTAAATGTGATGTACCATGCTTAACACTAAACTTAATTTTTACACTAAAGTACAATGATGGCATACCAGTTGCTTGGTATCAGCCATTAACAGTGTTATCAAAAGAAGAAATTTACTTTTACTTGCATTTGAAAAAGATCCTACATTAATTTGGTGTGGTCTTGTAGCAACATTAACAACAGCAGCAATGAAACTGGAAAAACGTTGTAACCTAAAAATGTGCTTCATACACATGTGCTATTACTTCATTATATAGCAGCTACTGTATTACTGGATTTTACTTGAGTCAAAAATATGATTTTTTTGACTGAAAAATTATTTTTAAAAAAGTTATTTTAAAGGACAAATACAGTTGGTTACATGCTGGTAATTTTCTGCCAGAATATTATCCGTTGAGTTTACGGGCATCTTTAACTCTAAAACACAATGCAATATGTGTAATTCAAACTATGGGTAAAACACCTTCAAAATCATTATGGAAAATCTCTTCGTGTTAACACAGTACAATGGGCCCTATTTTATCGACTTTTCTTAAAAGTGCAGTTTCATGTTTTGTTCTTTGTTCCCTGTATAGTATTTTGATGTACAGTATGTGCCTCTGTTTCAGGTGATTAAAGCTATAGATGAGGGTTACAGGCTGCCCGCTCCGATGGACTGTCCCGTGGTCCTCCACCAGCTGATGTTGGACTGCTGGGAGAAGACTAGAAGCGAACGGCCCAAATTTGGGCAGATTGTCAACACTCTTGACAAACTCATCCGCAACCCCAACAGTCTGAAAGAGCTTGCCAACAGCTCAGTCTGGTGAGAAACTGATATGAACCTGTGCTTGAGCTTTTTCACTCTATGCTTAACCCTGCACGCTAAAAAATTCTGGGTTATTTTAACCCAATCAGCCATTGGGTTAAAAATATAATTTAAAAATGTTTCCCAATGGCTGGGTTTGTACATATTTATACCCAAAATTGGGTTAAAACAACCCAGCAATTTTTAGAGTGTGCATTAAGGCCACTTTTCTTTAACCCTTGGTTATGTAATGTTAATATGTCATTTAAATAATCTTCAAAATAATCAATAAATCATGTAAAATCTTTGTTTACCTATAGAACATATCTGAATATCCATTAAACAATATAAATTGAAGATAAGATCATTTACACTACCATTTTTTTTAAAGAAATTAACACTTTTTTATGTAATGTATTAAACAAATAAAAAGAGACTGTAAAGACATTTATAATGTTGCAAATGATTTCTATTTTATTTATTTTTTTCAGAGCATATATCTTTATTTTTATTTTCTTTTGATAAAATATTCAAATTAATGTAACATTAGTATCTGAGGTAGACAATTAAAGAGGTTGTATGTTCATCACCAAATAAACCCAAGATTATGTTAACTCAGGGTTATAAAAACCGTTGTTTAACCGTTTATTAATTTTGTTTAAATATCATAAAGTGGTGGAAACATGAAACATAAAGAACAACACCAGTTTAAACCAAAGGATTGTCTATTTTAAAGTGAACATTTAAAAGCCACAAAAACAAATCCCTAACAGCTCACATAAATCCAGAGAAAATCCAAACCGGCTTTCCTTTGTCTGGCCCATGAACTCTCAAATCTTTCGTTTAATGTGAGACAACAAGCCGATAAACTCCATATCGTCTAATATAACCAAACCTAGTGTCACTGATCCTTTTCCAGCAGACATTCATATGGCAGCTTTGTAAAAAGTCGTTGTCGTATAGATAGCCCTATTGTAAAACCTGACATGAGACAGAGCACAGACTCCCCCCTCCACCTGCGGTTTATCAGGAGCGCTGGATACGGAGACGCGGAGTTCACATTACAGCCGTAAAGCTAGTGAGTCAGAGCCCTTCTTGAGATATACGTTTCTTCAAGCCCATCACAGTCTCTCTGATTACAGCCCAACCTGCCAGTCATTTTATCTCTCTGTGTCCAAAGAGGACAAAGAAGAACGAGGGCGTTAAATACATCCCAGGTCTGAGATTGAATTGACCCCCGGATTTCACTCAAACGCTGCCGTCACTCAACATTGTGAGCCTAACCCGTCTGTCACGAAGAACGGAAAGGGAACACAATGGGTTTTAACCTCTACTGCAACTCTTTAACTCTTTATCCTTTTCTCATGAAATTACTTAAGATATCGACTCTCACAAGGAAGTGCAAAGAAGTTCTTGGATCAACTTGCTTTTTTGGTCCTGAAAAATCGCTATCATTATACTCCGAGACAAATGCCAGTTTGATTCGATTTTTGTTAACCGTAAGCCTGAAGCCTTAACACCATAACCTACAATTCCAATGATGATTTATTACGCAAGAGCAGTTTTCCATCTCTGTACTCAATTCTTTAGCATTGAGCCACAGCATAATTGATACAAATCCAATTTCCTTTCCAGGGAAGACCCCACCACCCCAGAGTTCAGCGTGAGTACGGTGGATGAATGGCTGGACGCCATCAGCATGGGCCAGTACAAGGACAACTTCGCCAGCGCGGGCTACGTTTCTCTAGATTCCATACTGTACATCAGCTTGTGGTAAGTTTGTGTATCTGTACAAAGGCTCATTAATAAATAAAATAAAAAATTTTATTTTTAATATTTTATTTTATTATTTATAATTATTTGGGGTGAATAAGATTTTTATTATTATTATTTGTTAATCATGTATTATTATTGTTTTATTTTTTTTTTATTTCTATTTCAATTAAATGCTGTTCTTTTGAACTTTTTTATTCGTCAAAAAAACCTTAAAATAAGTATCAAGGTTTCAAAAATATTAATGTTTATAATAGGACGAAATTGTACTTGAGCATCAAATCAGCATATTAGAATGACGATAAATTCAGCTGCAATATATGTCATGCAGAAAAGTAGATTGATTTGTATTTTTATAATGTGCTGCTGGGTAGCTCTGCCCACAAAGCAATCTCTTCGGTTATAAAATTGTGCTCCACATTGAAGCACATCAAATAGGTTCTGATTACTGTAAAACAATTACTGCAAAACAATCACTCAGAAACTTGAAATGAGACATCAGAGAAAAATAGTTCCTAGGTGTTTACCGCAGTTATGCCATAGAAAAAAGCATTTTTGCTTCCTCAAAGAACCTTTCAGTGAACACTTCTTTCTATAACCATTTCTTTTTAACTGAAGAACATCGATATAATCTAAAGAACCATTTTCCACTCTAAATAACCTTTTGCGCAATGGAAAGGTTCCATGAATGTTAAAGGTTCTTCATCTTCAATGCCAATAAAAAAACCTTACTTTTACGAGTATACTCTTAAAGGCCCCCTTAAATTAAAATAAAAAATGTTTAGCTTTTTGTATGAATATGTTAGTCTTAAGGTTATGAATAAGCTGGTTTGTTCCAAAACAAAGACAAAATTAGCATTTAGAAGCTATAAGCATTCAAAACGTACAGTCTCTCACTTCCACTAAAATGGATCACAGATGTTTATGACATCACTGCAGACTTCAGCTTTCATCACATCTTCTGTCCAATTAAATACTCTAGAATCTAAAGTGTCCCGCCCCCTATGCTATAAATACCACCTGGACAAAGTGATCATTGACATTCACAGAGCAATATGGGTTAGAGATGTGTGTTTGGTTGCTCAAACGCTCAAGTTTTACTTTGTTTTTCTAACTGTACTGTATTAACCCTCCTATTATCCTTGGGGTCAGTTTGACCCCATTCAATGTTTAATGTCTGTAAAAACATAATTTTATTCATTTATTTATTTATTTGCTTCAGATTTAATGACTTTTCCTAATTTAATGAGGACAACTCTATAAACATAAAATTAACCTGCTAATATTTTTTTCAAAGTCCTGTACACATTTTGCAGCATCTGTGTTCCTTGGGGTCAATTTGACCTTAGGGTCTTTTCGATGTATAAAAAAACAGAAGAAATATTAAAATTTCACTCATTTGTTTTGGTTGTTTTATTGAGGTCACTATAACATGTTAAAATTAGAATTTATAATGTGCATTGTAATTTTACATATTCAATATCATATTCAAAAAACTTCCCTCTGTTTTAGGGCTCTAACCAAACAGGGGTGCGTTTCCCATACAACGACGTAGTTCACTGCTTCACTACCATAGTACGATGCATCGTTGGAGAAATCAACTAGCTAGTCACGACCGTTTCCCGAAACCCATTGTCGCAAATATCATTCAACCATGTTAGTTTCACACGTGTTGGAGTTTAACTCTTTTAATGAAATTGTTTGAGATCCAATTAACGCAAGATTTTTTATATATAAATTACAGACATCTCATCTGAGGACTATTTCTAATTGTTCTCAGTTATTTTGCTTCATTACCAAACTCAATATTTGGCTTATTCCAACATAGTAGAGCACGTTCGCACATGCGCACTCTTAAAACATGTTACTTTAAATCTTTTGACAAACTAAAAGACGTGAATTACATTTGTATTTATTCTAAATAAAAGGCACTGGTTGTACTGAATGTCAGCTTGCTTATTTTGCTCAAGATAAGGATGTATTACGTCCAAATGTGATGCAATATAGAAACGATGCCTCTAACCACAGGTCGAGAGCTGTCGTTCAATCAAACCACACAACTTTTAAATATTAACAACAACTAAGTTAATAAATATAACAATAACTGTTAGCGTCCACAACAATCGTTTATTATAAGCACTCGAGTCGCTAGTTTTGTCATCTACTTTAAATGACCGATCTCTTTAAATTAAAGCAGGGTGGATTCTGATTGGCTGTCAGTGTTTTTGACATTGACTTCCTCTATAGTTATGTTCCTCTGCGCCATTCTCATTATAGTTGTAGTGTGGACTCTACAATGCTTTTGTTTATGCTTTTATTTAGAACGATTTTTAAAACTACACCTTCGTCATTATAGTTATCGTCCTTGGTGCGAACAGACCTTTGATCTCATAACTGGTTTGGAGAAGACTAAAAGATTTGGTCTTTTAACCTGAAAGGAACTGAAATATGAAACAAGCACAAAATTACTTATTTCCTAACTGTGCACATTATTATTCAAAACCCTGTAATCGTAATCTGCAGTTCAAGGAAACTGACCTGATCTTCAGTCATGTCGATGCCTGTGACATGTCCCTTCTCTCCTACGAGCTGGCTGAGCATGTAGCAATCCCGTCCACTCCCACAGCCGAGATCAAGCACCCTGGAGCCCTCCAGACACTCAGGGACCACCAGACCACAGCCATAGTACCTGAGAGGATGGAAACAAGTTACGCTGCCACCCAGGACTAAGCATCGAAACGTCACAGTATCACTGTTATAAGACAAGGTATAAGCAGTCAAATGTAAACAAACAAACAAAAAAAAACGTTTTTCGTAGATTTTTTTTTTTGTTTTTGTTTTTTTTTTACCCATATTTCAGCCATATATTAGCTTTATATTAGTTATATGTATATATGTATATGTATATACAGTATATATATATATATATATGTGTGTGTGTG
>JAOTRC010000039.1:20886139-20898691 GCA_027497675.1 Cyprinella lutrensis
TTAGTACTAGTTATTACCCAATTATTGTAGTTAATAAAATAAGTACATAGTATTTACATGGGTAATTGGACTGTAAAAGGAAGCGTTACCAAATGTTTTTTTAGTCTTATGTTTATTTTGAAAAAATCAGTAAAATTTCACCACAACTTCACTGAATTTCACTACTTATTCACAATAAGTAACATAACATAATTTCAGTCAATCATTTATTTGTAATATGTATGTATTTTGAATAAATGTATAAATTCATTATGAATAAAGTAGCGATTCTTTTTTAAAAAAGCAGTGTCTTTTCCAGAAAAGTTGCGATTATTTTTGAAAAAGTAGCGATTCATCTAGAAAAATGTAACGATTCTTCTTGGAAAAAAATAGCGATTCATTTTTGATTAATTTCAGACGGATGTAGCTATTAGTTTCAGAATCACATTATGAAGTAAATGTTTTTCTCCAAAACACGTTGGCCAGAAATATTGGCACCCTTATATTAAATACTTTATGCATTCTCCTTTTGCCAAGGTAACAGCTCTGAGTTTTTTTAATACCTGATGAGCTTGGAGATCACGTCCTCCTGGCAGATTCGTAACATCTTTAGTTGATTGGAACGTCTTTATTATTGTCCTAATGTTTAAATTATTTCCAATTATTGCGCTATTTTCTTACAGCCACTGTCTATTTTGTGAAGCTCAACATTCTTTTGAGGCACATCAGAACTATATTCTTTGGTTTTACTCATTTGGCCTTCGTGCTTCCTCATATTTAAACTGCTGTGAAACAAGAAGTCATGTTCCTAGTCACCCTGGTGTGCTAAATAAAAGGTACATATTAATGGGAATATACTTCAGAGATATTTTACTCATAAAAAATTTTAAGGGTGCCAATAATTGTGGCCTATGTGTTTTGGAGAAAAACACTTATTTCATAATGTGAAAAAGTGAGTAATTTGCAGTTAATTGTGTGAAATTAAATACATAAAATGCTACGAAATATAGTGTTGGCAAGACAGCAAATCTGCCATTTTATTCACAAATATTATTTCCACCAGAGAATGTTAATAATAAATAATTTAAGATGTTGTAGAAATATTATTGATCTTCATGCAACAAAATGACAAGACATAGTGGGTGGACAAACAAAACTTCAGTAGTGAGGGTAAAAAATGAGTTTCATTGCTAAAAGTTTCCATTGCTGAATAAATACCCTAATGTAGGTCAGGTTTGCTAACACCAAAATCACATGAATGTAACTACATATGGATGATATTATGATTTTAGTTGTGCAGTCCCATGTGTCAATCCTATATTGCCCTAAAAGGAAATATTTAAAGAGAGTCTATTTTTATTCAGTTATTTGTGCACAGGTCCATTTTCATGGTTTAGCTTTAAGGTTGAAAATCAATAATGATATCCAAGAGATTCCACGGAGAAGAGGGCTGAAATTCGATCAGGTATCCTCAAAAGTGCGCTTCTGACGCGAAGCCTTGAAATCTGCTTCGGCCATCCATCATGCTTTGCACAACATAAGACATTACAGCATGACCAAAAGAGAAAGACAAAGATAAAAGGTGGGAAAAAGTAAAAAGAAAACCCAGCAGCCTTTTATAATCAATATCCATTTCCAACAGCTGTCACCTTGTTCTTTGGAGCAACTCTCCAAAGTTGAGCATTAGCAAATTGATAGGCTAATTCCAAATAAAATATCACCTTGAACCCAAATGCCTGCATTAATCTTCATTTAGAGAGCTGCTCTCAGAAAGGTCTGTTTCTCCACGTTCGCTCATAGATAAAAGCATCATTGACCATGCTCAGCAGAGCCAGTGACACTTCTTTATAAAAGAGAAGATATTATTTTGAATACATTTACATAAACAATTACTGTATAAGTATCTCACAGCAGTGTTTCAATGCTATAACATTTTGAGAGATGAGTTACAGTCTCACTAAAGCTTTGTTCTCCCCTGAGACACTTTGCTTTGACTCGCAAAACTTTTTTTGTGAGGGAAGACAATATGTTCAAGTTTTTGCAAGCGAACTCAAAGTTTCTTGGGGGAAAGAAAAACTTTGGCATGACAAGCAGGAAACGAAAACAGTTTAGATGCTTGTTTGTTTCTTAAAACAATCACTAGCTATTTGGGATTCTTGACATTGACATTATTCGATCGGCTGCATCACTGTTTCTGAGGAACAGCAAATTTCTACATTTTGATTAAAGATTACATTAAAGATGTCATTCTTTGGAATAACAAGCACCAATGAATCATTCACAATAAGACCAGGAGCATGCACATAATTAGGGTTGTTTTGATATCAGGCTGACTTTAAGGGAAGCTAATAGAGCCAAATTAAAAATTTGACAAAGATTGTGAATGCGACTGCACAGAGTCATGATAAAATAAGCAAATGGTCAGTGGGCTATAAAAACATTTCAAAATTCTTATACAAAGATTGCCATGGTTGCAATCATCGAACCACATCTTGTCCAGCTATGAGGTCATAAAGCACTATGCTGAATGCCCACACACACTCCGCCATTAGCAAGTGCCTTCCTACTTTCACAAAACAAATTATTTTTCCATCTACGACTGAGAGCTAACAGGGGAATAAACACATCAATAGATGGTGAGGCTATCTATCAGTCGGCCCCTACAGCTTGACAGAGTGGAGTCAGGGAACCGAGGCAATAATGGCATCTTAATGAAATACATGACAGGCTGGACCACAAAGAAATTATGCTTACATTTAAGACGACTTTTTAGAATTAGGTTCTAATAATGCTCTCGAGTTTCATATTATCTATCTTACAGAATTTTCTGTGTGTCTGTGTGTCTGTCTGTTAATCGAATATATCTCTCGAACCGTTAGTCCGATGGATTTCAAACTTGACGAGTGTCTTGCTACGGGCACGAGTAAGTGCAGTGCAGTTTGACATCGTTTGGATTAGAAATGCAAAAGATATCGTCAAAGATATCTGTAAAAGAAGCACACTTTGAAATTGTGGTTTAAAAATAAACATTATGTCAGCTAAACATTAGGTCAGCTACACTGTTTACTTCTGAAGTAAAAAAGAAGCGATTCTTTTTTATTTTTTTTTATTTTATTGTAGCGATTATACATTTATTACAGTGTTATTATACATTTATTACAAAATAATTGTGTTTATTACTAGGACACATACTGGGGTTTTTAAAATTGTATTGGGAGTGGATTAAATGTTTTGGTTACACATCGCAATATGTCACAGAAGTCTGAAGTGCAATTCACCCTACAGTACTGTGTGTGTCTGTTTTCCTCAGCATAAAATGCCATTGAGTAAATTCATGTAATTGAGGCAACGACTGAGGGAAACAGAAAAAAAGTGCTATATAAATTAAGGTGAGGAGATTTATAAACAAATATACCTGATGAGATTTATAAAAACAAATATACCAAATATACCCACATATTTGTGTGTACGTTTGATTTAAAACCTTATAGTTACCTTTCTAACATTCTCATATGCCTTAGTCTCCCAAAGACATGATAATACACAAACTCCCAAAGTCCAGTAGATGTATATCATTTTGTGTCATCCAGAAAAAGAAAATACTCAAAACTTGAAGCTCAAAAACCGCAAAGCTAAAAACAGTAATGGCTTGGTGGTCTTGGCAGGCAGCTCACCTGGTATTTCTCGGCAGAGCTGGAAAGAGGTTTGGACTCCTCTGCATGTGAGCTTCCATGACAGATTCTCAAATGAGAGCCAAACACATTTATCAACGGTTCATTTGACACTGATTACTCTCAGAGGGCTGTCCACTACACTTGCCTGTTAAAAAGTGAGCAGGGTCCTGGAGGTCAAAATCAGTCTCTTATTGCCAGCTCACATAATCAAATCGGACAGAAATTTTCCTGGTAGACAGCGAGGGGAAAGGTCCATCATTTGGGGGCGAAGCATAGTGTGGAAAACCACGGCAATAGATGAGTGTTCACACTCCAAATCACTTTCCTCTGTCAGTAGCACCTGAAATGGGGATTGATTGTACCCGAAAATACATGGAATTATATTAGGAATGTAGAAGGAAAATGAATATATACAATCTGTTCTGGCTTGATCAGGATAGGGGAAAAACAGATTTCATGTTCCATTTTTTGAAAACCATATGAAATACATCACACGGTCATAAAATATACATAAAATCATCAAAATAAATCAGGCACAACTTGCCAAATGGGCCATTGAGTTTATACTTGATTCAGCTTAAGCTGAAGCTCCTGCCAAATAAAACGTACTGTTTTCTTTAACCATGATTAAGCAGTTAGTAACCGATGTTAAATAATCGCTCTTGACCTCAAATCAAATCCCATCAATCTTGAGATATTATAGTCTTGATGATCTCTGCACTACAAACCCCGTTTTACACCATTAAGCAAAACCCAACCTAACATTTGCGGAAAAGGTATTTGGCATGAAATGTGCTGCCAAAAAAGGTCCTCTGGGGTTAAAACACATCATACACACCATTAGTTTCCATTGTAGATAGTTTGCATAAAAACGTTCTGTAAATGTCTTTCAATTTAGACAGTTTATGATCTCAGACACCTCAGCAGTGGGGATTTTTTTTATTGCTACTAGCCCTGTCAATATTTTCACTGGTATATACACTCCCCTAAAGGATTATTAGGAACACCTGTTCAATTCTCATGATGCAATTATCAAATCAACCAATCACATGGCAGTTGCTTTGATGCATTTAAGGGTGTGGTCCTGGTCAAGACAATCTCCTTAACTCCAAACTGAATGTCAGAATGGGCTCTGTCCCATTCTGAGAATGGGGAATGTCTAGAGGTGAGAGGAGAATGGGCCGACTGATTCAAGCTTGATAGAAGAGCAACTTTGACTGAAATAACCACTCGTTGCAACCGAGGTATGCAGCAAAGCATTTGTGAAACCACAACACGCACAACCTTGAAGCGGATGGGCTACAACATCAGATGACACCACCGGGTACCACTCATCTCCACTACAAATAGGAAAAAGAGGCTACAATTAGAAGGAGCTCACCAAAATTGGACAGTTGAAGACTGGAAAATTGTTTGCTTGGTCTGATGAGTCTCGATTTCTGTCAAGACATTCAGATGGTAGAGTCAGTATTTGCCGTAAACAGAATGAGAACATGGATCCATCATGCCTTGTTACCACTGTGCAGACTGGTGGTGGAGGTTTAATGCTGTGGGTGATGTTTTCTTGGCACATTTTAGGCCCCTTACGGCCTTCCTGAGAATTCTTTCTGACCATGTCCATCCCTTTATGGCCACCATGTACCCATCCTCTGATGACTACTTCCAGCAGGATAATGCACCATGTCACAAAGCTTGAATCATTTCAAATTGGTTTCTTGAACATGACAATGTGTTCACTGTACTAAAATGGCCCCTACAGTCACCAGATCTCAACCCAATAGAGCATCTTGGTATGTGGTGGAAGGGGAGGTTCGTGCCCTGGATGTGCATCCCACAAATCTCCATTAACGGCAAGATGCTATCCAAACAATATGGGCCAACATTTCTAAAGAACGCTTTCAGCACCTTGTTGAATCAATGCCACAGAGAATTAGGGCAGTTCTGAAGGTGAAAGGGGGTTAAACATAGTATTAGTATGGTGTTCCTAATACTCCTTTAGGTGAGTGTATATATATATATATATATATCTATATAAAAAATCTTTTCTTTTACACTTCTGCCATGCATTGACCTAAGCAATTAGAGTTTGAAGTATAACACTCAGCGTTTTGCTTTGCAGCAACCGTGTAATTTTCAGAGCAGCGGTGTCACATGATGGCCTGTGCTCTCATTCTTGTTTTGAAACGGCAAGTGTGAAATGCTTGGGTGAGACTGCAGACACGAGACGGTACTGGCAGTAAATCCCAGCAGGATTGTGTGACAGTTGAAGTAGCCTGGCTTAGAGAAACCAGAGATCCCATCTCTGTGAACTTAATCGGGGGAAATGACACTACGAAGAGCACTATAGGAGCTCGACATCCTGGCAGCTTGTTTTCTGCTTTCACCTTGAGGAAGATCCCTTGTGTGTGTGGGTATTGTTACATGTTTGTGAGTTTGGAATGCAAATCCATTCCGTTCTTTGTGCTTAGACTTGAATGTTGAACCAAAAATATTAGGGATGCACTGAAAATTGCAGTTTCTATTTACCTGACCCTTTAGGGCCAAAAGAGATAAAAAGGGAGAAAATATAGGACATTTATTTATTTTTATTTATTTTATTTCCAATTTTGGTGTTACTTTAAATAAAAGTGTGGTTATTGTTTTTATTGGCTTGTATTTTTTAATTCACATTTTTTTAACTTTATTGAATTTAATTAAAAAGTCAACTATTAATAAAATGACACAAACTATATTTAAAATAAGAAATAATAATTATATAATAATTCATTTTCGGGTCAGTTTTTTTCTGCCGAGTGCATACATAATTTTTGCAAACAAAAAGTTTGTGGTCAGTACATTTCACCAAAGCTGCATTTATTTGATCAAAAATAAATTAAAAAACAAACAAAAAAGTAATATGTGAAAGTATAACAAATTAAAATGTCATCCATTACAGGAATACATTTTATTTAAAAATATATTTTAAAAAAGAAAACAGCGGTAAAACAAAGCTAAGCTCTCTATTCTTCAGTGACACGTGATACTTCAGAAATCATTGTGATATGCTGATGTTATGTTATGCTGTGTTATGTAATGTTACGTTATGTTGTTATGCTGTATTATGTTATGTCATGTTATGCTGTGTTATGTTATGTTATGTTGTGTTATGTTATGTTGTTATGCTGTATTATGTTATGTCATGTTATGCTGTGTTATGTTATGTTATGTCATGTTATGCTGTGTTGTGTTATGGTATGTTGTGTTATGTCACGGTATGCTGTGTTGTGTTATGGTATGTTGTGTTATGTCATGTTATGCTGTGTTATGTTATGGTATGTTGTGTTATGTCATGTTATGCTGTGTTATGTTATGCTATGTTATGTTAAGTAATGCTGTGTTATGTTATGTTGTTATGCTGTATTATGTTATGTCATGTTATGTTATGCTGTGTTATGTTATGTTATGTCATGTCATGCTGTTATGTTATGGTATGTTATGGTATGTCATGTTATGCTGTTATATTATGCTGTATTATGTTATGTCATGTTATGTTATGCTGTATTATGTTATGTTAAGTAATGTTCTGCTGTATTATGTAGTGTCATGTTATGTTATGTCATTTTATGCTGTGTTATGTTATGGTATGTTGTGTTATGTTATACTGTATTATGTTATGTTATGCTGTATTATGTTATGTTGTGTTAAGCTGTGTGATGTAATGTTATGTTATGTTCTGTTATACAGTGTTATGTTATGTTATGTTGTGTTATGCAATGTTATGCTGTGTTATGTTGTTATGCTGTATTATGTTGTTAATGTCATGTAATGCTGTTATGTTATGTTATATTGTGTTATGCTTTTATGTCATGTCATGCAGAGAACAATCCGGAACCTGCTGGGATTTTAAATCTTCCGGTTTGTATTTGTGAGCGCTCTGTAAAGAGTATCAAATGTTTATTTTTGCAGGGTTGAGCATTGTAGCCAAACACATACACGTTTGCTGAGCCCAAGAATGCAATGGCCATTCAGATGTGTTTAAGTGTTTTTACCACAGCAATGAAAGACAAGAAATGAAAAAAACAAACAAAAACAACAACAACAACAAAAAACAACTTGAAGTGAACAGTCTGAGCATGGATGAGGGGACATATGTTTCTCTGCCTGTTATGATCTGACCTTTGATGCTCCCTCTGAGGTTAATGCCCAATCTGGGCATCAGTCTCCAATGAAAGACCAATGGGGCGACAGCATTTCAGTTTCTGCTTGATAAATCAGGTCATACTCCATTCAGCATGGACAACTGAACTCTGAAAAACAACCATCCACAAATGGACAAAGCCATGTTTACTGCGGACGTCTCCTTTTGAAACCAGAGGACGCAACTCAACAGCTGTGAATGAATGAGGGTGGACACAATTTGGGGCTTATTCATGAAACATCAACCAATTTATGCGTGAATCGCACATAATACCATTTCTTCATAATTTGTCCCTTTGAATTCAATGCATGTACTGTTTTTATCAACAAATTACACAGAAATTCGTTCTGCTTTTGAATAAGGCCAAATGTGCGCCTGATGCAATGGGCTTGATTCTATATGCACGGCGAGCTGAGCTGAATTAACAAATCCCTTGGTAAACCAGTGATCCGTTTATTATTTTCATTATCTCCATTTGAACAAAAAGCAAACAACAAAAAGAAACCAAACTGACATTGTCTCATACATTCCCACAACCCAAAAGTGCCACAATGAACTCTAAATTGAATTAAGCCCTGACACCATTCAAGTCACTCTCGCCAAGGTTAAAGAACAGAGTGCAATTTAAATAGATTGCCACCCTAAAGTAGTTTGCCAAAAATAAGTGAGCAATAGGCTGTACGAGACAATTAGTAATTGCTCACATGTATCTGGGTGTATGCTGGTATATTTAAAAAAAATTACACACCTTTGTGCTAAATGTATTTCTCTTCTGTAGATGAATGAATTTGCCTCATGCTTTTCCTGTAATTTAGTACAAATCAATTGTACTTTTTGAAAAATGTCTTAAAATTAGTCAAACTATAATCCCAACAAATGGCAATTGCTTTTCTGAATAGGTAAAATGGGGGGCTAGTACAGGTTAGCAGCATAATGGCTGAATATGGGTTAAAAAGCACATAATTAAACAAAAAGCATGGGAAACTGGGGCTAGTCATCACACAGGTGGTTAGCCTAATGTAGGACATGTCCTACATTGTGCATGTTCAAAACATCAATTGCCATTTGTTGCAATTATAGTATATAATAGATTATTTCGGTAGTATTTCTGTTTAGAAAAACTAATATATTTGTACATTGTATTGTGTTTCATTTCATCTTAATGTTTAATTGGATTAAAAAGTCTATAATAGGCTATTTAACGGCAAGTTTCCTCATGTGGTGTGACAACATACCCAAATTACTCAATGGTGTGTTCAATGAACTGTTCTTTCTGGAACAATAATAATAACAAATCAAATTAAAAAAAAAAAAAAGTGTGGCTTGCGACAGATACTGCCTGACTCATTGTTTTGGCCATTAAAAAAAAAAAAAAAAAAAAAAGCGGGTAAGGACAAAAGTTTTTTTTTTTTTCTTTTAGAGAAGATTCTACAAACTCTTTGATTTATTGAAAACAACACGCCAAAGCCAAGGCTGCGGGGAAACAACACAAACGTCTCTATTCAAGCTGGCAGAGTTCCAGACCTTTTAAAGTGGTCCAATGCGAACTGAAAAAGTAGGAAAAGAAAAAAAATATAAAGCCTCGTTTTGGCCCACAAGGCTTTCATGCTACCCTCCATCCATCAAATGATGGGAAAACGTCCAGCCGATTTCATCACGGCCTTATGAACATTTAAATGGTCCTGAGAAAGTTGGATTGTAATGCAGCTTTCCAACTCAAACCTCGGGTGATTCGCTTGCAGAAGTTTGGGGATGATCAGGACCCTCTACTTTTAAAAAGTACTTAGATAAGCACACAACTTCTTTATAAACCTACGAGTAGGCAGATGAGGAGAAGGCCAAACATTCTGAACTGAGAAAAAGGTTTGTTCGTTTTAATTTATTGCCTGTGTGTATCATTCCGCCATAGAAAGAGTCAATCTCAGAGACCTTGACTTGAGGTTATGGAAAAAAAATTCAGGGTTTTTGTTTGTTGCACTCAATAGATCTGCTATTTCAAGATGAATTGCAATGTTAGTGAGTCACATCACCTGAAATCAATTGCAAGGTCTCGCAATGACAATACAGACATGGCTGAAGCGAGAGAACCATTGAGAACCATTTAGAAAAAAGTGAGACCGATGAACTTTGATTCATTTGAAAACACCTACAGTGGAGCCAGTGAATTCTGATTCTTGAGCGGATGACTCTTATGATCTGGTTCTTTTAAGTGAATCGAATAAATAACTAGTGAAGCTCTTACAAAACAGTCCGTTTTAGAGAATTATAAACATAAAGCTCAACCAGTGAAGTCCGATTCCGAGGGAATGACTCTACAAGTTCTTTTGAGTACACAATATACTAAGAGATCATCAGAGTTGGTTCCTTTAAACTTTTAGTGAATGTGAAACTTTTGCAATAATCTCCAATTCGTCAAATTTATCCAAATATTTCTTTTTCAAACTCAAAACAATAATTAATGGAGCCAGAATCGTTAAGGTGAATCAGAACAACATATTTCCTCAAGATTGATCACCCCATCATACATCTCTCCCTTTCTCTCACACACATTCACATATTTATAGACTGATTATGTCCCTATACACATTCACACATTGTGGCTCTTGTGGGGGTGCATCTCAAAATGTTGGAATTAAACTGAAGTGTGGCTATAAAACCCACAAGAGCAATCAAACCGACACTCGTCACCTTTATACACACATAACCAACAAAGCCCATCATACAGTTCCCTATAAATGCGCAAGGGCTTTATGGGGAAGAAGGGATGGATAGGGAGGTATTTGTAAGGTGCAAGGCCACAATAACCTGCAAAAAAAGGACAAGGGAGGAGGTCAGGAGCAATCTCACAGAAGGCCAGGAGAGACAGTCAAATGAGACGCCCATGCACTCTCTCTCTCTCTCTCTCTCTCTGATACAGCGACAGCATCACCACAGGCCCTGTACAAGACGCTGAGAAGAGTCATGGCAGAATACTAATGCCAACTTGTGGACCGCAGTCAGGGCTTGACCAGGAGGACAGCGTGAGCGGCGCTCGGGACATACGACAAAACGCATACGAATAACCTTAAAGTTAAAATAGGAATTGATTCTATTTACACTCTGTAAAAATAGCAGTATTTTCTTTGCAATAAGTGTAAATATATATGCTATCTACTTATAAATAGTGTCAGATACTATTTGTTGTACATTAAACGGTATGCAATAATAACACAGAGTGTAAATTATTATATTTATTAAAATAATTAAATGTATGGTGTCTTATCAATAAAGCCCACCCTGCACTTTATCATCAAACACAGCTTAGACACTTTATTTCCAATTTCAAATATTTTAAATATTTTCTTATTTTTTATTTAAACTAAAAGCCCTTCTGATATGTATGGAAGCTTGTTTCTGCCACCGAAAAAAAGCCACCGAATATATATATATATATGACTTTTTATCTCACAATTGTGAGATATGAAGTAAGAATTATGAGAAATAAAGTTGCAATTGTGATATATAAAGTTGCAATTCTGAGAAATAAAGTCGTAATTGCGAAATATAAAGTGACAATTATGATAAATAAACTCGCAGTAAATATACAGTTGCAATTATGACAAATAAAGTCACAATTGCGATATATAAAGTCACAATTCCGAGAAATAAAATCGCAATTGCAAGATATAAAGTTGTAATTATGACATATAAAGTCACAATTCCGAGAAATAAAATCGCAATTGCGAGATATAAAGTCGGAATTCTGAGAAATGAAGTCACAATTGTGAGATAAAAAAAGTCACAATTCTGAGAAATAAAGTTGCAATTGCAAGATATAAAGTTGCAATTATGACAAATAAAGTCATAATTGCGAGATATACTATAAATTCGCAATTCTGAGAAATAGTCGCAATTGCGATATGTTGAAATAATGACAAATAAAGCCACAATTATGAGTTATAAAGTTGCAATTATGGCAAATAAAGTCGCAATTGCATACATAAAGTCACAATTCTGAGAAATAAAATTGCAATTGCAAGATATAAAGTTGGAATTATGACATAAATTCACAATTCTGAGAAATAAAGTCGTAATTGCGAGATATAAAGTCACAATTCTGAGAAATAAAGTTGCAATTATGACATATAAAGTCGCAATTATGACAAAGTCGCAATTGCGATATATAAAGTCATAATTCTGAGAAATAGTCGCAACTGCTAGCTATAATGTTATAAATTAATATAATAAATATATAATAAACTCGCAATTATGACAAATGAAGTTGCAATTGTGAGATATATATTCACAATTAAGACAAATAAAGTCACAATTGCGAGAAAAAAGACTCTCACAATTGTGAGTTTACATCTCGCAATTCTGACTTTATAACACATAATTGCAAGTTTATTTTTCGAAATGACGTAAGTCGTGAGATATAAACTCACAATTGCAAGTTATCAGGCCAATTCTAAAGAACTTTTTAATCCTCAGAATAGTAATAATTGTTAAAAATAAAGTCAGAATTGTGAGATAAAAAGTCAGAATTACCTTTTCTATTTTTAATTCTGTGGCAGAAACAAGCTTCTATATGGTGCTTTTCCACTGCATGGTACGGCTCGCTTCGGCTCGCTTTAAATTGCACCTGCTCTGTTGAGGTTCCAAGCACACCGTACCGGTACTAAAATGTGACGTGAAACACTGCAGATCACTGATTGGTCAGACAGAATCGTCACTACCAGCGTC
>JAOTRC010000039.1:20912406-20923369 GCA_027497675.1 Cyprinella lutrensis
GGCTCCCCTGTTTCAAGATGGCGGCTCTATTGACGCATTCGTTCCAATGAACTGCCGTAGCCAAGGTGAGGTCTAGTATGTCTATGGCTTTCAGAATTGATTGTAAAAAAAATCAGGATCCATCACGGTTAGGATGTTACCTATAGACACCAAAGCAGTGTACAATATTTTGGAACAGTTTTAAGTTTGGAAAAAATAATCCTGAACAAGTAAAGTGCTCAACAACATGTAGGCTATATCGTTTACAACCGCGAGAGATTTGCTCTGCCCTTTTTCCCACTCAAGCCTCGACCCCATTAGCTGTTTCACAGAATAATCTGGCCTCACCTGAACATGATGTAGCATCTGTGATTGGCTGATGCAATTCCACCAACAGCTCTTCTCATAGCCTGAACAGAGTCTGATGCCTGTTGTTGAGGGTGATGAGCTTTAGCTCGTAGACATACAGCTGCATCTGTCTCTCTTCCCCTCCATCAAACTCAAGTGGGTCTTGATTCTTTTAACGTCCCGTGGCTCTGGATTCAATCAGCGGTTCACTTTGCCCCAGGCTCTCTTGAAGCGGTCAGTTCTTAATGTTGTTTGTCTTAAACCATCCTAAATCATGGTGGAAAAATAAAAGACAGGTCACCTTGATGCTTCGTTGTAGCATGAGGTATTTTTCATGATATCCTGTCTAATATCTGTCTTGGCTGAGATAATTAGCCCATTAACGTTAATTAATCCATGTAGTGATGAGAACACGGGAACACCTCATCTCCCGTGGATCATTGGTAAGTTAATCAACCGCTGATTTTCAAGCCTGTGCAAATATCACTCAGAACAGCAGCTTTGCCCGCAATCTGGGCTAACGCACTCCTTCTGTCTTTGTAATTGACAAACAAATGCAAATACCCTCATCCCCCCATGAGGCCTCTGTATTTGGGGAGGCACATTAATAAGCGCGTCTCTCAAGCTTTGCCTTGAATGATCCGCCTGAACTTAAGGTCAAATGAGGTTTTCTGTGAGGGAAAAGCTTTATGCCTGTTGAGTCGCTGTTTATTTTCTTTAATCGCTGGCATAAAGACTAATTAAACTTCAGTTATTGAATGCGCAGCATCCAATAAAGCAAAAGCTCGGCTCAGCAAGAGAGCAATTATATCTCAAATCTCACAGAGTTACTCAATCCTGTCCGTGACAAAACCAACTGAATATGTTTGCGAAGAAAAACATTCCACTTCCGATGGAAATTAATGCCTGACATTTTTGCTTTGAGCGTTGGGTGTAGCGTTGAGTGTAAAGAATAGTGATTCTGATTGCGAGGATAAAAAATAATACGTGAGGATATGTGAATCCCTGACATTAAGTGGTCTCTTTAGCAGATTGTGAGCTAAGGATTGGGATAATAATTGGATAGAGAAATGCGGGGGTAAAATCTAACAGATGTATGATCACGTCTTTAACCATGATGAGAATATCCACCCACCCGTTTGATGAGGTACATGAGGAAGATTACAGGGAGCAGAAGTGAGGAAAAATGGGTTATTAAACACTGAAGAGACACACAAAGAGAGAACTTGGGATGCGATAAGGACAGAAAACACCTACGCAAAGCCTGTTTGACCACTTGCTATTTATCTCACATTAGGCCTACAGTAGAAAATAAGGTAAAACATTCAAAAGTAAAAATATGCTCAACAATATATTCTTTTTTAACCCCTCCAGCCATAGTTATCTGATCAATCACTGATCAATCAATCAATCAATCAACCAATTAATTTTCATGGTAGTTTGCCTCACTTTTGTTCGTTTGGGAGTAAAATCACTCTTCGATCTCACAAATACTTCAAGGGATAGTTCATCAATTGTCATTTATTCACCCTCATGTCAATCCAAACCTGCACGATTCTCTTGCTTCATGATTTTCTTGGAAGAACTAAGATCTATTAGTTCTTCTAAAATTGCAGACTGTCCTGTACTACATTTGAATTTGAATGTACTTTGCAACAAAAAGTATGTTATATAGTGTTATAGTGTATGAATATGAAAGAAATCCACCATGTTCTTACTGTCACGTGACCTAACAGCATCAGTTGTGTCACTCTCATTCATAAATCATCTCCCATGGCCTCATGGGATAGTAAAGTGCCTATCAACTACACACTCCAGAATACTGACAGAAGTAGTAGGTCATATGGGTAGTTTTCAATTACTGAAATTAGAATAATATGAATTCGGACATACTACTTTTTGGCATAGTGTAACATTCTTCAAAACATCTTCTTTTGTGTTTCACAGAATAGAAAAAGTCATACAGGTTTAGAACGGCATGAGGGTGAGTAAATGACTGAATTTTCACTTTGGGGTGAACCATCCCTTACCAAAAAGAAGTGCATACTTTAAATATACTTTAGTCTAGAAATATACTTAAAATGGAACTTAAGTATCTTGAAGTCTATTTGGCCTACAATGGGGTGGCAATGGCTCATTGGTTCATGTTATCTACAAACCAGAAGGTTGGTGGTTCAATCTGATTCCACCAGACCAAGTGTTGAGGTGTCCATGAGCAAGACTCCTAACCCCAGCTACTCCCGACTAGTTGGATGGTGCCTTGCCTGGCTGACACTGCCGTCAGTATATGAATGAGTGAGTGAATAGGTGAATGTGGGGCAATTTGTAAAACGCTTTGGTGGCCATTGGGTCGGTAAAAGCGCTAAAAATGCAGTCCTTTGACCATTTGCTTGTACTAAATCTTTTGATCGAGATATTCTTCAAAAGTATGATTAAGTATTCCAAGTATAATTGGCTTGTGATTGTGTTTTCTCTATTGATTGATTATTCTATTTAATACTTTTTGCACATAGTGTTGCATACTGTCTTATAAACTTAAATTGTCTGAAAACATTGATGTGTAAAGAAAACAGATATGTTCCTAATTCTGTGAGGATCTGAATTTTTGTGTAGGCTAGTCCACTGGTAGTGCTCACAGGAATTTCCGGTAATGCATTAGAAAACAGTCTGGAAAGCACTTTGTAATTAAGAGGAATTTACAAATTACTTATGGTAAATATAGTGTACCTAAAAAGTACTTGCATGCAAGTATAAGGGAACAACATGTAAAGTTTGGGAAATAAAGGGGTGACAACCAGGAGAATTAAAAAAAATATATACTGTAATTACTATAGAAGTAAGCATTACTTACTATTATGACACAACAATCTTACATTGGGGAACAATTTAGCAAGAATAATTTGCAATAATTGTGTACCAATACATACTGTAGCTTTTTTTAAACTAGAGGGTATATATTTATGCATTTATACTTTTATTTATTTATTTTTGATTGCAAAAGTGCAGATGTTTAAGTTGGGCTAACATGTTTCAAGGCAAGAAAAGCTAAGATTATCGCAATTTTTTTTTAAAAAAAAATAATGGGAAATATATTGTTTTATGTGGTTACAGTGTAAGTGATGCTTGTATGATAAATAAAGGTTTCTGAGTCAGTGATATAAGATTGTGTGTATGCATTTGTATTGTACACACCCTGTAACTACATGGAACAAGGGGGAAACAAGCTTGTGTACAAGACAACAAGAGAATATTTCTCCAATTTTTAAGCAAAAGTTGCAATAGTTTTTGTTTTCAGTGCACTTTTGAGAAAAAGATTACATTTTAAAAATCACATGGTACATATCTATGCATTTATAAAGCCTATACAACTATACAATATGTACAAGTTCACCATTATTTAAAAAAGGTACAAAGTGAATGTTCTTGCTAAACTGGTTGCTTTTAAGATTAACAGTAATGTTACTGATAGCTTATTTCTCCAGGTTTTATAGATCTCATTGTGTTAAGCATCCACTTGAGGCTTGTAGTTGTTATCATGACCCAGAACTGTATTGAGGATAATCTATTTTCACTCCATTGAAAGATTTTTCTCAGATAATCAGGATATCTTATCTGAGGTTAGATTATTAAATCTAAGACAAAAAATTGTGTGCGCGCACACACACACACACAAAAAAAAGGGCAGGTTGCAGAAAATCTTAATAGCATTTGGGCTTCTTATGATTAACTGTAATCATCTGTCACTTAACTTAATGAAATTGATGATCAAGATTTATGAAGCGCTGTCATTTTCACCAAACTGCAGGGCAGCTGAAAACACTCTGTTAGGTCCAGGTGCATGAAATGCCTACGTGTGATATTATAGTAATTGTGAGCGAACGTTTCTGTCGAAACATTCCCAAGAGCGAAACTGCATCCTGTGGTTGGTATTTTCACGATACCTTTTAATTCCTTAAAAGACTTCAGGCAAACAAAGCACAGCAGTTAATGTGACACATTCAAACGTCAGCTATTATAAAGCAGCACATTACATTAATTGCGTGGTGACGTTGTGTCATAATGAACAGTGCGTGTTGTCTCCCTCAGTCAGACGGCAGGGAAAAGAACAGGGTGACAGTATGCAAAGCTCACTTAACAGTCAGCGACCCACTCAACATTTTTATTTGCAGACCCATCCATCAAGTGGATGAATAATTCATACCTGCAGCCCTTTTACTGGGCGTTGAAGAAAGATTGCTTCCATTTTTATTTCTTTCTTTTCCTCTTTTCTTGCTCACACCGTTCTGTGCTTTCCAATTAAATTAAGGGCAGTGCAGCACTAAATCTGGTGTGCTGGAGTGTGTACATGACAATTAGAGACTGTGAGTCAGGCCACTGGTGGGGCGAAAAGAGAATGACACCGGGGGGAATTCAGAACAATTAGCCAGCTTTCCAGCGCAAAAGATACATTTGTAATTAAAGCCCCTTTGCCTGTCTGAGGCCAGTAACTAGGGGTAGGTAGGTCTGGATTTAGAGACACACAGAGCCGTGGGCAGTAATACTGGGTGCAAATATTTCACGCCCAAGAGGGAGGTAAGCACTATTTAATATCTCTCGGTTTGTGAAACACTTTTTGACAGCGGAGGCTTTTGCTTTAGGCAATGTGAGACGCACATTTAGATGTCATGACCTGTAAACTCATACTAAATTGACTGTAAAATGCAGACCAAACACTTATTTTTATGCTTATTCACCCAAATGCACTGCATTTGATTCCTACAGGAAAACACAAATGTAATCCTATTTACTCTTTTTAAAATTCAGTTTCAAAGGCAGTCTAGATTCTGATGTGACATAATGTTTGACTATCTGGGCCAACTCAATCTCACGGCAATTTGTACAGATTTTACGAGGTGGTTTATCCGTACGAATTCATAAAATTTTTGCTAAATTGTATATATTTTACGTGTTGGCCAATTCGTATGAATTCGTACAAATCAGCCACCTCGTACTCACGCGTACGAGTTGGTCATGAGAAAATGTTGTCTGGGCTCGTAATCAATAGGTTAAAGGTCAGCCTGGTGTCATTACTATATTATTCACTAGAAAATGTTCATTTTTGAATGATATGGACAGCATCTAAGTTGATGAGCTACCATTTAAGATTTGCAAGAATGCAGTAATGTGTGACAGTATGCACATTTACAACGTTACAAAATAATTATATTTAAAAAAAATGCTATTTTGAGCTTTTTATTTATCAAAGAATCAAAGTTTTTTCAAGGTTTCCACAAAAATATTGAGCAGCACAACTGTTTTCAGCATTGATAATAATTTTTTTTTTCTTAAGCACCAAATTAGCAAATACAAATTAGATTTTTGAAGGACCACTGAAGACATCTTTAAAGTCCCTGTAAAGGCAATTCTAAAAAACCTGTAAAGACAGTATAAATGTTACAAATGTATTGCTAAAACATATAAAGACTGTGAACTGTGAAGTACTGAAATGTGGAGTTAGACCGTTTAACAGTTTTTCACCATTGCTATTTTATGGATTTTTTTGGGCGGGGCTAAAACAGGGCTCGATGACACGCCCCTACTTGATGACGCACTGAGGCTGCCAAACAATAGAACACATACTGTATGCATCAGTTCGGTGCTCAATCGCGAGTTACTGTCAGTATTAGTAACTACAGCCAACAGTTTTCTAGCCAGTGATGCCTTCGACCCCAAAATGCATAGGCTGCTACCTGGATGCGATAATGTACAAAACAGATCGGTGTCTTTATTTATATTTCCTAAAAACAATCACATCAAGAAGAGGTGGATTAATTCTGTGGTCAGCCAACTTTGATGAAGAGCTGAGGATCACTGCCAACACCAGCCTCTGTAGTGATAATTTTACTTGGATAGTTTTATAAACTTTCGTTGGAGACAACGGGGATTCACTGATAATCCGCTGTTACTGGTGAACGGGGCCGAACTGACTGTCTCCCGTCTCCCGTCTCCTAGCCTTTATCCTCCCGTCCTGAAAGCAGTTTCCGTCGCCAGCTTTTCTGCAAGTGGGCGTGGTTTCAGCGCAGCCAGTGGGCACGCCCCTCAGCATTTGAGAGCAGAGACTACGGCTCATTTTTTCAAGATTTTGATTGCTTATTTCATGTACTTGCCAGATTTTCTTATCATTCAAATTTGGCTGGGTGGCTAAAAACACATTTTTCTGTGGTGTGACAAACTCAGAAAACATACTTAATTTTGACTTTACAGTGACTTTAAACTTGTTCGTACCTAATAATGAACATTTGAGTGTCTATCCAAAACTATGTGCATGTGCTAGAACCACACGTTAATTATGAATGAATAACTATAGTGAGATCACATTGTATGGGTTCAAGCGACAATGTGTGATTCATGGGTGATCACCACTGTGCTCCAGAGGAAGACACTTAACCTCAGGTCGCTCCACTGGGACTGTTTCATATAACAGTCCCAGTGAATAAATTCACTCCAAATCACTTTGCTGAAAGCGCTTGCTTAATGACTTCAAACTAAACTTCTAATGGAGTCTTTCCAACTTTAAAAATTAAGTTTGTGATTATAGTAACACAAAACAAAATAGAAATAATATAGATTTCCAAACAGGTAATTACCATCCATTCTTTAGTCAAAGGAGGTTATGTTCCAAACCCATGCACTCTATCTACCCACTCCATGCCAATACTGATATATCTTAAACAAATGAGGCAATTTTCTGAAGAAAAAAAAAAAAAAAACAGTTTTACAGCATTTCAACTTTAGGCTTACCTAAAGTTGTAAAAGTACGTTTAACTGGGATAGGAAAATGTGTTCTTAAACTCAACAACAATAACAACAACAAAAAAATGCAGACAAAAAAAAAAAAAAAAAAACAAACATAACATAACATAAACGCTTTTAGGTTACTTCATCAGAGTTCTGACCTTCTGGAAGATGATGTAAGCTTTACTATGTATTAAAGGCCAAAAGTAGCGAAAGTGCAAATGCCATGAGGCAAAGATGGGAACATCCAGGTCAAGTATTGGGCTGCATGCACCAGCAGCGCAACTGCCATTGAGATGAATGAGAATGCTAACGAATAACTCTCTCCAGGTATATTAGACCTCCTTCCTTGAATTGAATTGAATTCAGTTCAATTCAATTCAAATTAATTTGTAAAGTGCTTTTCACAATATATATTGTTTCAAAGCAGCTTTACAGAAAGTGCATTTCAGAATGTACATGAAATAATACATTTAGTTAATCATGTATTAATATAGGGCATAACATATCGCCGGCATTGAGTCGTCTCTTCACAGGCATTTAGTCGTCTCATCGCAGGTGCTGAGGCATCTGAAGTTTCCGTGAGAGGCTGGATACAAACTGGAGCTGACGAACACCGTTTTCCTCGGGACTAGCATTCCGAGATAACAGCAGAAAAGGAAATGGGAAATAATTAGAATAGCTGCTGTTCATAATATTAATGCATTTGATCTGATTCAACAGAGGAATAAAAGGTAAGCATTATGTGAATGTTTGGCTAAAGAGATGCTAGTCTTTAAGCTAGTTTTAAACTAGGACAGTGAGTCTGAGCCTATAACAATTTCAGGAAGGCTATTCCAGAGTTTAGGAGATAAATATGAGAACGCCCTCTCTCATTTGGTTGACTTACATATCCTAAGAATGACCAGAAGCCTCAAATTTAGTGATCTTAAAGAATTTAGATCGATAGATTGTAGGGCGATAGAAGGTCCATTACATACACAGGTGCTAGACCATTTAGTGCTTTATAGGTCAGTATTAATACTTTGTAATTGATAAGGAACTTAATAGGTAACCAGTGTAGAGATGATAAAATTGGTGTTATATGATCATATTGTCTTAAGAACTCTAGCAGCTGCATTTTTCACTAACTGCTTTACAGTAATCTAAAGCATTACAGTAATCTAGTCTCGAGGTCATGAATGCATGAACTAAAGAAACAGATAGCATGTTACGTAGCTTAGCAATGTTTCTAAGGTGGAAAAAGGCTGTTCTTGTAATATGAAATATGATGTGCGAAAGAGTTGCGGTCTAGTAGGTATAACACTCAGGTCTTTTACTGTACTGGATACAGGACATCCTTCTAAATTAAAGTAGTATTGTAAGAGGTTTTGTGGGTAGTTTTTGGACCAATAAGTAATAGCTACCTCCGTTTTATCTGAATTTAATAGCAGGAAATTACACGTCATCCACGTGTAATTTAGAATCCTGCAGCGGCTCTTAGCAATCTCTAAGATTTCCTTTGAACAGGAAACAGCTTCATCCAAAGTTCCAGAGATATTGTGCCAGCATCAGAAACTAAGCAACAGTGAAAATCCATAACTGGATAGTGACAGGCTAAAATGTAAAAAAAAAAAAAATATATATATGCATTTGAACTTTGAAGAGCTAAGTTCAAATTCCAGATTTCCGCCACTGTAACTGTGTCCCTGAGTGAGTCACTTACTTATTTTTCTGCTACTTGGTACCTTAAACGCTCCTTGTGCTCTGAACCGTTCTCTCTGTCTTTCTGTAGGATTGGAAACTATTTCTTTGCAATCTGGTGAAGCAGGGTCAACAAATGCTGCACCATTTGCAAGTGAGAGAGAAACATTGTAAAAAGGGCTCATTCAGTTTTGAAGTATTTACTCTTTCTGATGACTTTTTTCTGAGATGTGCCTCACCATGGAGATGATGACTAAAGGGAACAGGATAAGAGCACTTGTTCTGCCCACACTGCACTGCAATCACAGCAGAATGTGCTTCTATTGAGCTCCTTCAATTAAAGTGCCCAGTGTATTGTTAATAACAGAAAAACTGAATGAATTGAAATGCAAGAGGGAAAAGGTGATGGGTGACACGCGAAAAAGAGTTTAACTATACAACTATACTTTTATTAGACCATACAGTGAATTCACTAAGAATGAATTGCCGACAGCTTCATTTACTAAAGGATAATCAGACAACGTGAAAACATTGCACACATTTTTCCAGTCGATTATACGTGGTAAATTATGTAAGGTGCAGTAAACTACCACAATCTTTCGTACTGTTCAGCATCATGCAAACCCCTCACAATGCACTAATATGTTGTTCCAATAGAAACTGTACAAACTCTCTCTTCTTAGAATTGTTCTTTCTATGTTAATATTTTTAAATATTTGTGTGTCGAATGTGTTTGAACTGAAAACTAAGATAATTTGTTTAGTGAAAATACCCTCTGCACATCATGGTTTCAGTGTATTTAATGCTTTTATTTCAGGTACAGTAGTGTGTCAATACAATACAGATTTTGCAAAGGAGGTCAATGAAACCTGGAAAAAGCTAACCATAGATCCATTTCACATTCTCAAAATGTTTTATAATATAATAAATATAATATAATATACATATTTTAAGATATGTCAGTGCAAGCTGCTTTCAGTTAAGACTGCTAAAATAAACATGTATTTAGTCTGGGATTAGGGTTAAGCATTGTCTGTGATATATAATTAAAAATATGAACAGACCTCTCAAAAACAATCCAACAACTGATCAATATCGTGTGCCACTCTCATTATCATGATTACAAGCACTTGCTGTTACACTGAACACAATATTTCATGGATTTTAATAATGAGACACTTTTTTTATTCTGCCAGTCAAATTGTTAGTCCACAGAGGAGAGAGAGAGAAAGAGAGAAGCAGAATCATACTTGAAACGGAAAGGCCTGTTAGTAAACCTGAATCCAAATGAAGCAATTATAAAAAAAGGTCAGAGATTGTTTTTCTTTTTATTCAAACATTTTAGGAGGTTGAGAGGGCAGAACACTGTGCCTTGATCAGTGAGGTTACACAGGCAGCACATGACAATTACCTCCCAAAGGTTTAGGGGGCTAATATCTACTGTGACATTTTGCAGAGGGGGTTTTAATGAAGTGTGCATTTCTTGCTCACAATCACACATTTGGACAGGCTTGCTGATGTATTTTTGGGAAAATGACAGTTGAAATTACTGAAGGGCACAAAAGTTTGAGAACAAACTCCAAGGGACTCTGGGAGGGTCAGTGGAGGTGCTGTGCACAATGGAAACCTGATTTGGTTTCATTACCATGGGGATGGATGACGTTCTCTAGCAGAGGTTTCAGAAAGGTCCACCAACTAAGATAATTGACTGAAATGGCATTCAGATATTTTAACCTGAGGTAACTTTTTTTTTCCTGTCATGTGTCCTTATATAGCTAGTGGTGATTTAATGTGTATGGCCCCTTATTCAGGCCACTGAGAGATTGTTAACTAAATTTAATAAAGTATAATCCGCAAGCAAGTATACTGCAACAAAACTAGAATGATCCAGATATATTCAACAAGTGCAATGTGGACGGGATAGCAGTTTGCAGTGCGCTTTTAGAAACCCTCCAACTCCACATAAATTTGCTAGCGCTCATGTATTCTATTGTACAGCCGAGCATGCTTACTTGCTTAGAGCCAACATGTCTCACACCCAACTCTCAATTATTGATTCTTTGGCAGGACCTCAGCGTCATTTTTTAACGCACAGAATTCCCCTTTACTCCAGCATTATTTTGTTTACTTTTATTTATGCCATTGATTGAACACGTAACCCAACCCCACCCACCCCACC
>JAOTRC010000039.1:20923469-20934174 GCA_027497675.1 Cyprinella lutrensis
CAAACCCACCCACCCCACCCTTAAACATACCTATTTGCATATTATTATATAAACACAGAATATAACAGGCAGATACGTGTAACTCGGGTTAAAAATGCATAAAAATACATAAAGTTATAAGTGATGTTAGCTGTAGGTCTATCATCTAGTAGCCTAATATAAGTAGTGTGATTTAAAAAGGTTGAAAACATTAAAAAAGAAAAGTTATAATAAAAATGTTAAAAGCAGTTTTGAATTATGTTAATTGTTTTAGTGAAGAGATAATGTATTTTATAAGATAATGTATTTTGTAAGATAATTTCTGAAATCTGTCTAAACCAGCATTTATGGGGTTAAGAACAGGTGGGTGGAGTGAGCGCGACATTGGAAAAGAGAAAAAAGTACAAGAGTGTGAAGCACACAAGTGAGCGTGTCACAGAGATGGTAATGAATGCAAATTAGTAGTGTACAAGCCACTGTATAACTTGTTTCTTATGATTGTTTGCACAACAACCAGTGAGAAGAGTGACAAGCTGTAGCTATATTGCTAAGCGGGATGAATTTTATACTCGAAGTTCAGAGACTGTTTACTTTTGTGCTACTACTAATGCTAACCTAAGTCTGTTCATTACAAATGAAGGACATTTGCTAGTTAAAGTTTGAGTCCCTCCGTTGAACATTTCGAGGGGTTTATCTGCTGTGTTCGACCTGAAGACAGGGAAGCTACTCAGACGGAGTTTGGAGCAATTGGGATTTCTCTCGTGAGTTTGCTGGAGACGTGGAAGAGAAAAGAGAAACCAACGGAGTTCGTGTGGAAATGCTGATCAGATGCTGAGCCTGTTCGTTCGAGTGATTACTGGGGACATATGGGACAGAAACATTAACTTGAGGTATTTATCTTTTATTTTGTTTGCTCGCTGAAGAGCGAAGCGGCCATTGAGTTCTGGGCCACAACGGACACAAGCACCACATCAGGCCTGCTATGGTATTATAGTTTATAATCGTTTTGGTTGCCGGCTTTAGATTGAATTAAGGTGTGTGTGGGCCCACAAAATATATTGAAAAAGTGACTTTGTTCTTGTATTTGAGTTTTGCTGAATTAATGCATTTACAGGTTAATGGGATTTAACTTGTGACTGTATAATATAGTACTGACTATATTTCCATTTACAAAAGAGGGACATTTTGTGTTGAAGGTTTAAAAAACGGGACAATCAAATTTTATTTAATTTCTTATTTTGTTTGGATATAATTGTTATTTCTTTGAGTAAATAATTTAGATACATTTTTATAAAACCTTTTAGTGTGTAATTTTGTTTCCTATCTGCATAGAGGGTATCTTTTTACTTTGAGAGAGACATACAGACACTTTGGCTAAAAATCTTTAAACTACAATTTAAAAGGGGTGAATTCATAGATAGGTTTAAAATAGTTCAATTGAGTATTTTAACAGAGAGATCCAAGATAATATCTAAAACTGAGTTAATCAGGGTTAACATTAACATACATTTAAAAGAACCCAAAAGCCCTACTCTTATCAGTATATATACCGAGGGGAGCGCTACAGGCACAATTTATGAAAAAAGTACAAATATTCCCAACGCATTCTCATTTCAAGGTGTAATATACAACACTTTTGCCAAAGCGTAGACATCCAACGCACATGGCAGCCTTTAGCGACAAATGAGACGCTTCGGTTATTGTAGGTTTAGGTCTGGGGTAGGGTTAAGGTTAGACTACCAGGAGGCGCCTTCTGCCCCATATATATCTGCGTCTCATTTGATGCTAAAGGGTCCCATGTGCGTTGGATGTCTACACTTTGGCAAAAGAGTCATATATGACGCCTTGGGATGAGAACGGGCTCATATTCCAAGTGTTCTGAAGCCAAAAGATTGATTTGTGTGAAGAGAAGAACCAAAAGCAATCACCGTCTCCATCCGCCGTAAATCGTATTATGCATATTCAAAAAATTGCTGCCTGAAAAAAAAACACCCTGTCAGCTTTGATACTGAACTTGCATTGGCTCTCATGTCTCGTGACCAACTGTGCCATTATGTCAGCTTTTATTGTAAAAGTGTATTGGCTCTTGTGTCTCGTGCCCGATTACTTCATGCTAAAGAATCAGCTGTATATTTTGAATGAGACATGACTGCATGCATTTGGATCATTTCGTTGATTAAAACATTAAGATCCACTCTGTTGTTAATATAAAGATATTGTATGGGTTTAGAGGACTTGGATTGCAACAGGAGTCAATACTTTATACTGTTTTTGGTCAGTTTTTACACTAAATACCTGTGACTGTAATTGTATTTGCTAGTTGAGCGTTTTTCATTGTTTAGAAATGAGTAGGTTAGTGGTAGGAGTGGGGTTAGTTACCAATAAATATTAATAAAATAATGTCTAATTTTACAAATGCAAAGAATTATCTAAATTTCATATAATAGAACTCTACTCATTAACATTTATTGAACAAAAATCACTTCAAAGGGTGTTTTACAAAAGAAATACATAGTGTGGCAGTAAAATAGCAAAAGAATACTGCAATATTCTTTTACTGAACATATCCGTCTCACAAAAAAAAAAAAGAAGTTGATTGTTGATGATTTACATCAGTACACGAAAAGATCTTCACCCCATTTTCTTTTTTCCAGACTCAACGTTGTAATCTGAAGTGTTCTGTGAATGAGGGCAGGCTCAGACAGACGTGTCTGACAGGTGTCACAGCCTCAATCTGTCTTCAGTGTTATACAGCAGCACTACCCATCACTCTCGCAGCAAATACCAACGATTGGCTCACGTGTGAACAACAGAAACTGCACACTGAAAAAAATCTTGCACTTCTAATGGATAATTAATCATTCTTATTTTACATATATATATATAGAGAGAGAGTGCACAGAGTGCACATATATCAATATCAATGTATATATTAAAATCAATTGTGTGATGCTTGTTTTTTTGTGACTGTAAAGCAAAATGGTTAATATAAAACAATATAATAAAATTTAAAAAAAAAAAAAAAAAACAGTTCATGACCCCTTTAAATCTAGCTCGAATTTTGTTGTAAAATGCATTTAAATGAATGAAACAGTTTGGTTGATTGCAGAGTTTACTTAAAGTTCATCCAGTAGTGAACACCATACTTCCATCATCATTTTTTTTCCATCCATTTTTTTACAACAAAAATGAACCATCACTGAACTTACTTAAGCTGGACCATGACGCTATTTTTTTTTTCTTTCTGTAAAGCAGAAACAAACTTTCTTGCATTATTTTCCTGTTACTTCTGTAAAGCTGCTTTGAAGCAATCTGTATTGTATAAAGCGCTATTCATTCGGGTTACATGACGTCACTGTGGCTTTGCGCCGCCATCTTTACAACTGACAGTCTCCGTAATGCCTGCAATATGTTGTGCAGTTGGCTGCACAAACAGCTGAAGAGGAACCCTGGTATTTTATTATATACCAAAAGAAAAGGATAGAAGAAAGAAGTGGTTATAGCTGTCATTCGAAGAGAAGAGCTGCATGTCTCATATGTCTCAACTTTCCGTACGCACACACCTGAGCCGAGGTAAGCCGTATTCCACTACAGCGAGCGAGTATTGAGCTCTGTTTCGTTTCTGAATGGACAAATACAAACAAGTTTGAACATGTTTAAATGTACATTTTTGGCAGCCCAAGTCTGGGGCAGATAATAACAGATAAAAGAAAACTGAGTTTAACAAATAAGGATTGGAGCCTAAAATCGAAATTTTCTCCAGGTATCTCTCTCTCTCTCTCTCTCTCTCTCCCTCCCTCATTCAAATGGGGAGTTTGGGTGGCCATACTGGGCGAGATTGGTCGGTGTTATATTTGGAGTGGCGTTGGGGGCATCTATGAATAAATAAAGATGACTTGACTTGAATGATGTGCTAAATTAGCTTAAGCTGATATAACAAAAAAAGTAAAATAAACCCATCTTGTGTGTTTAAAGCTACAACTAGCGGTTGTATCAGCTGGAAACTCAAACAAATAAAATACCAAATGAAATAAAAATACCTCTGATTTACAAAAATAACTGATTTATTTCCTAAAGGGAGAAAAGATCCCAAAATGAGCAATGAGCTAATACAGTATATAGCATGCAGCACGCTTGGTGCACGGCAGAACAAAGGAAGCTCATTGAAGGAATAATAAAATACTGTCCTGTTTCCCCTTAAATGGCATGTCAGGGTGACAGATTACTCTTAAGCAGTGCATACACACGCACACACACACACACATACAACCCATGCATGGTAATTTCCTGCATGCTGCTCAATGCTCATACCTTCACTGCACTGTAACAGGGGACAGTGACAGTGATCTATAGACCAAATTAACTCTCTTTACAATCTCTCTTTCCCCTGCTTTCTGCCACTTACATACACAGAGCAAACTCTGACCTCTGCTGTGGCACTCAAGGACAGATGTCCCTCCCTTCCTCTCTTTTTTTTCCCCTTTAACAACTTCCTCCTTCCTCAAGAAAGATGGATAACGCTGTCTTGCATCTACACCCTTGTCCTGATTTACTTGTTCAGAAAGATGGAAGGATGTATGGACAAGACTTTGGTACTGTTTCACCACTTTCAACTGTCAACATGCATTACTCATGCCGACACCTTCATTTAGGCTCATCCAACACAATGAGCAGCTTAGGAGGGCAGGATCCAAAACCCAAAAGCGGGATGAAATGAAACAAACACACTGTTCGGGCAGTTGGTCCCACTTACTCAATGCCAGACTCTTTGGATCTGACTGATTGCTTGTGAACAGGCAGGCAGCTGTGGACAAAATGAGCACCGGAGGGCAGCTTATAAAAGACCGGGAGATTGTTCTTGGTGAGATATTGACAATGAACACACGTTGTCATTACAGCCATGTCTGCCCATCAGAGAGGCTGCCAAGGAAATTTGTGACCTAGCATAACCCTTTTAGCCCTTTCTGGATGTGAGTTGGGGTACTCAAACTCGAGTACAACTTTTCAAGGACTTGGACTTCACTCTGACTTGACTTGAACGAGGGTGTTTGGGACTTGAAAAATGTTCCCCGTGTCCATGGATTCTATGAAATATGCTCAGGACAGTGTGATGGAATTGTCACTGGCCAGATCAGGTTAGTGCTGCATTGATACGGAAGTCAATCATTCCCATGTGTTTTTAAGTCTTGTCTGTTTATAGTCAATTGCATACAATTCTGCAAGACGAGTTTCTGTGTGCACACATTCACGCTCACAGAAAGTGCCTCTCAGTCCACACAAAAAATGTTGAATTAAGCTCTCTTTCACGTCTTATTGAACTTATATTGTGCATTAGAGCCTAAAGTGACAGCAGCCTAATAAACCTTAATGACAATCAAACAACAAATAAAAAAATGATAGAGTGAACATTATGTGGTGTAATATTATTAGTCTAAATATACTACTATAGACCATTTTGCAAGATGTAAACAACACTGGTCCAGATCACTTCCTGTTTCAGTTTGCAACTGTTTTCTGTATTTCACATGTAAAGAAAACATCTTAAATATGTTTGTTTAAATTTTGATTCAGTTTTATATGTTCTGTTGGTTGTATTTTATCCCAGCTTTTATGTAGTGAATATAAAAACTGAAACAGGAAGTGCTTCTGGACCAGTGTTGTTTACATCTTTCGAAATGGTCCATAACAACAGACTTATATTTCATACAGTATTGTTTAGTTGGGTTCAGAGTCGACTCGGATTCTACCCCTTTTAGACTCGGACTTGACTCAACTAAGGTGGACTCGAACCCAACACTGCTAACTACATAATTGGTCCACATAGTTTTGAAAGAAATTAATACTTTTATTCAGCAAGAATGCAATAAATTGATAGATGTCTTTCAAAAACATGAAAAAAAACAACCCCAAGCTTTTAAATGTATATCCTGCTAATATTTCATTATATTGCATAAAATATTTATCAGTGGCTGATTCTTTTTATTAGGGCTCTTTAAAGCGTGAAATTGACTTTTTTTCCCTTCTTTGTCTGCTGCCTTTCACACCTGAAGACAGCTGCTATAAGGGCTTGGAGACTGTACGTGTACTTGTGGTGCCATAATCGGATAATCAGCACATTCAATTTATGCTGATTCCACTAAGCCCCGGTTTCACCGACAAGGCTTAAGACTAGTCCCAGACTAAAATGAATGTTTTAGTTGTTTTAACTGAAATAAACTTGCTCTTGTGTGTCTTAAAATATGTCAGTGCTATTGTTTTGTCTCAAGATACACACCTGGCTTAATCTGAACTCTGTCTGTGAAACCGGGCTTTACAGTAGCTTAATACTTTGAGACTTAAGTGATCAAATACTTTTTGGGCCATTGTATACAAGATGAAAAGAGAAGAAGAAAGAAAAGGACATGTCGCAGAACAAATTAAAAACAGATTTCCCTGTTTGAGCACCACAGCTCGACATGTCTGAATCATGTTGGCCACCACAGCTCCATCCAGCATGTCATTGATACGAAAAGGATTTTTAAAATGAAAGTCAGAATTTCTTCAAGAACAATTTACTGTTAATTTCCTGTCAGTTTCTAGAGTATTTCATAAAATAAAAAGCACAATATCCCTGACAAATCACATACTGCAGGTGCTGTTTGGTCATGTGAGCCATAAACAAAAAGCCTCTGAACATAAATGTGTCTGTCCATCCTTTAGAGTCCACTGGAAAGGGTTATTTCTCCTTACTTTTTTCATTCAACTGTTGGTCTCTTATTATGGATACGGCTGTTGATAGTACATCATTCATAAATGTGACATTTCAATGACCCTTTCTGTAGCAGATATCATTAATAAAGCGCTGTATCCTCCTCTGTGGAAAATGCTGCCTGAAATAGATTCAGAAATGATGGTTGGACTAGTCTGAAATTCAATGCCTTAGGTCTTTACCATGATGGCAGTGTGTGTATATGATCTGTGTGGATGTGCGCAGCACCAACCGTTGTACTGACTGTCATAATAAGTCTGTGCAGAGTGAGTGATGGACATTCATCCCAGTATCAACCTCAATTGAGAAAGCAATATGGGTGCAACACCTGCGTCCACAAAACTATAAACCTCAGATGCTTCAGTCTGAGACAACAGAAGAATATAAAGCTGACATGGACACGGTCCTCTCTGCACTGAAGCAAAACTAGTTTTCTCTGATCAGTATTTTTGTCTTGTTTTCCAGTTAAAACTAAATATGACCTATTTACTCCCATAATTTCCTTCCTGATAACAAGACGTGTTTCTCAGAAAATATATTAACATCCATAAAACAAGCTTTTACTTGAGAAGGTTAATCCATAAAACAAGATGTTTACTTGTGAAGGTTAAAAAGGTGATAAGTACTCCATTTCACCTCATGTCTTACCCGATTTGCATTATTTATTTATGTTTTGTCATTTTAAGCATAAACCTTGATAGATTTTATAAAAAAAAAAAAAATCATTTTAGAGATTTTCTAAAAACTCATCCTAATACTGATCCAAACCTGCATGGCTTATTTTATTGGTAAATTTCAAGCAAATGGCAATAAATGGATGTGAAGGCAAATAGTGAACATTTAAATTTTGGAGTAAATATCCACATAATGCAAAACTACACTTTAAGCACATATTTTATAAACACTTTTTTTTGCAGTTTACAAAAAAAAAAAAAATCCCACAAACACAGATAATGGAGGGATAATCAGTATTGTTAATGGCATTTTACTGATGTCTGTGTTCCATGCTGAAACAAGCACTATCATTTTTTGGATATTGAAACTCCTGCCATGGTAATAACAGTCATCACTTGTGGTGTCCAGGAAGAAAAATGAGGCGTGCAAAAAGACCCCACATTGTGTGACAGACAGTTTCCTTACAATTTCCTTCCATAAAATCACCCTGTCATATGGCTTGTTCCTCTTGTGAGGGCAGTGACAGAACATCTCTGCAAAAGATAGGGGGGTTAAAGGAGCTGACGGCAGGGAGGAACATCAGAGAGGCCGTTTCAGATGGAAAAAGAGAGAAAGGGAGAGAGAGAGACAAACAGTATGATTGACAGCTTCAAGTATCTGCTTGTCAAGACCTTCTGGATGTGTCAGAGAAAGAAACCCCTTATTCCCTACCTAAAAATGACTTAGTGCCAGACAGGTGAGCCAGGTACATGAACGTTTCTAAATATGTAATTCATTATTAAGCAGCCCAAAATTTGGTCAATTACAATATTGTGTTTCTTTATGTCACAAAATGAGAAAGATAAAAGCTCCACTAACCACTATAGAAAATAAACTGCATTATTGAAGTCTTTTAGATCGTCAAATATTCTTCCAAAGCTTCTGAGAAAAAAAAAAAAAGTCCATACAAAGTCCAAAAAAGAAAAAAAAAGCCACTGTTATTCACGGTATAGACTGAATTACTTGAAAAATAAAATTTTATTTATCTTGTGCTCTGCAGAAAAAGAAATAAGCCATACAGGTTTGCAACAACGATTTATTTTATTTTATTTTTCAGTTTTAACAGATATGCTGCAGGAGTACTAAAATTTTCGAACTTGCAGTTCTATTAGGCTATCCCAAAGTCATTTTTTAAACTGATTGTTTATTGTTAAATGCCAGAAATTAAGCGTATTATTACATTTAATATATTTCATGTTATTCTACAACAAAAAAATACATCAGTAAAACACCAGCTTTTGTGCGGTTGCTAACAATAAGTTGCTACATTGGACAGAGATCTGCCAGGGACATTAAATGTCATCCCATTAAACAGGTAAACTCATCTCACTATTTTTGCTGTTACAGCCTTGTTTTGTTTATACGTGCTATTGAAATCTATTCAAACTAAAACTTTAATTTAAAAAGTTTAAAAAGATTGAGTGGTGTTGATGAAGTTGTCAGGCCATGGTGTATGAACTTAAATCTGGAGCATTTAGGATTCAAAATTCATTGAATTTCTGTTCATTTGTGAAGATTACCATGATGAACAAAATGTGTAAGTGTCTTTTGTTGGGCACAGAGCTTATTTTCTGCAATTAGCCAAAAGTCAATGGAAAAAAAAAAATCCTATTGTCTTTTTGTGAAAGGGATACTTCAGGATTTAGCATTAAGCTTTGTATTAGTAAAACCTGTAGTATTTTCAAATTACTGTACTTTCCACCCTCATATCCCCCTGAGATAAGAGATATGTATTTTTTGTCTGGAAAAAATCCTTCAATGACGCAAAAATCGTCATTTTGGCAATAACGAAAATTCATTTTGGCACTGCCCATAGAGGGTGGGATCTCACTCACAGAATGTAAACATAGTGTCAGTCATTTTTTTGGAAGCTAAGCTAGCCAGTGCTTGTTCTATGGAGAAACCTGGGTAAATTAGTATAAGAAAACTGAGTAGTAGGGGTTACCATCCATCCTCTTTTTACCGGACATGTCCAGCCGTCGAGATCATACAAAATGTCCTGTATTCATATTTTGCTCTCTTCGCCATTCATTGTTTACATGCACACCTTTTGTTTCGAGCTAACTGAATTCATTCCGATTGGTGAATTTGAATGTAGTGTTTACACGAACGCTAAACAAGTGATCGGTTGTTTATGTTTTAACATTGCTAAGGGAATATACACTCCTCCGTGAGAGATACGAGACAGGTGCGTCTCACAGTTGTCGCTCATCGGTAATCACACCACCGGCTATGTGCCGTTCTCCCAAGGCCCCCAGCCTCGTCCTGCTCGCCACAGTAAACATAATGAATGGCGACTGTAGAGCACAAAAGCCAAATCCCAGACATTTTGGGCGATCTCAAAATCCCGTGCAGACTCATCACAGAGACACACTAGTAGCCTAGACTTGTTGTTCAACTACTGTGCTCTGTTACCGGTAGGAGTGGCCTCCTAGGGCAGCGAAGCAAGTGCATTCTGGGAGTTGTTGTATTTCATCCACATAAGCCAAAACAAATTTTTCTGGCTTTTCTCAGTCTAGAAAGCTCCAAATTAAAAAAAAATACATTTCTTCTACATAAATGACCCATTTTAAATACACATTCATCTTTCCATGGTGAAGTATTTTTTTAAGGGATGGCCTTCAAGAATTTGTCATCGCTGACCCACTTTATTTTCTCCTAAGAGTTTATTTACCAAAACAATCTAACCCTGATCCTTCGCAGTATATGCTGCAATACCTTTTCAGAGAGACAAAAATTGCCTGTTTCTACAGTTGAGGACTGATAGAAATTATTGCCTGTACAGGTGAAAACACCCAGAAAATGTATTTAATGAATACTGTTGTCCCTCACACTCTGTATTCACTCAATGCCATTAACTGAATAAGAACTGAAAAGAAATGCTTGCCATTATATTATAAATTGTTGGTCTCCTATAAACAGTAAATGCACAAAATACTCAAGTTTACTTATGTTACAAAAACATACGAATATTGTCCATTTGATTTCTGTCTTTAATTGTTTTATGTATTGGCATTTGTGGAGTGCATGCTAGTTTGTTATACGTAGGCTATTGATTGCCACTGCAATTACTGAGCTGAAGGCAGGACACAGGGGAAAACATTACACAGAATGGGTCTCATTCATGAAACCTTCGTAAATATACGAGTAAATATGAGAGTGATTTGCGCGTAAAGAGAACTTCCCAAAAACTCTTCTCCTGATTCACAAATACTTCGTAAATGTCAGATGTGATAGTAAAATGTGTGTATGTGCTAATGAATT
>JAOTRC010000039.1:20934274-20949773 GCA_027497675.1 Cyprinella lutrensis
AGTTAATTAAACTTTGCCGGAGATTGCAGCCAGTACTACTGTCTCACAGCGTGTGCTTATTTCTCTACAGACACCAATCCGGCAAAGGTGGTTCATTCACCTTTCCCATTCAGGCTTCCCAGCCCTGATGCGGGTAACATTGTGCATCCTGCTTGTTGGTACCTGTGAGAGTTAGTGATGGCAAGATGAGGCTTCCTGAACCAGACCTGTGCCCATTGGTTCACCCAAAGCAGGGTTGTCAAACTCAAATACACAGTGGGCCAAGATTAAAAAATCAAAATTATCTTAATTTGTGTTCCGAAGATGATCGAAGGTCTTACGAGGTTGGAACAACATGAGGGTGAGTAAATACTTACAGAATTTTAATTTTTGGGTGAACTATCCCTTTAAATCATGTTAAATCCAATAATAGTTATAATCTAATAATAATAATAGTTAAATCTAATAAAATGTTAATAGCTAATAATAGCTAACAAATGTGACCAAAACGGTTGTAAAAATGCTGCCATTTAAAAAAAGGTTTCTTCACTGTATTGCTTGTTTTGTTTTCTGTTTATTACATTTCATGTTGTGACACTTCTGTTCTCCCTGTAACGTCAGAGCGTTCAAAGGGTCCTTGACAGGGCGGCCATTGCTTCTTTGACGCTCAAGCCGCCGGCGGTGTGAACGTACAGTTAGGAGTGACTCTTTGTTCGTTACGGTGAAATCACACAAAAAAAATGCACACAAACATGTCCCTGCTTGATATTATACAACCACTGATGAACATATTTGGTTTTGATGAAAAACAAACAAAAAATACACAGATATTGGCAAAAGTTCTGCCACTGGACCATTAAGGACACACATCTATAAGTCGGATATACGTATTTATTCAGGTGATCCATTCATTTATACACACGTGTGCACACACACCTGCCCCACCCAATTTTTTTTAAACAAAGCTACACCCCTGTATTCAGCACATGAGTTTCAACATCCTTCCTTGGCCCTCATCTAAGCTTGTAAATCACAGTCGCAGCAGGTCTAACACAGGGCTTGTGTTCTTGCAGTCTTTGTGCTCTACTTATATACTACCACCGATGATGCATACTAATTGAACCAATAATTAGTCACTGAGAGAGATGTTTAATAGACCTAAGTAGATCTTTTATTACAAATGTTTTACAACGGCAACATTCTATAACAACTTTTCATTTATGAAAATAAAATTAATGTGCTAGTTTTAATGCAGTTATTTTGTAATGTTAAAAAGTACAGATTGTCAGTAGCTTAAACCAAAGAACAGCAGAGCAACAAACAAGCTTTATTCATATTGTATCTGATATCGAGTTTGTTTGATGGTCTTTGCTGTAGAATCTGAAGTTCAGCTGGACTCACTGAAACAGGAAGTAGAAGAGAAGAGGAGAGACGGGCAGGAGGAAGCTTCCCTTATACACTCCATCTAACAAAGACAGGAAGGACATTAGTTGTTTGTATAATTGCTTATTTGAATTTACTGTGGATGAAATTAAACTGCTAACGCATGATCAAACAAAGGCCAATACCTGCAGCATTGCAGAGATCAGTGTTACAGCATCTTACAGTCGTTTTCACTCCAGCAACCTCTACAGTCCCAGGGGCACAGACAGGCGCACACCCTTTAGTTGTGATGGAATCTGTAGACATGTACATATAAAATGATAATAAAACGATTCCAAGATTAGCAGTTAATAAGTGGAAACGTTCCCTCTAGTGGTATTTCCATATTATACTGGACTTACCATTAGGTCTTTCCACCGTAGTGCTGATACATGTAGAAAATCCCAATAAACATGTGTCCTCTTGTCCTTTACAGGAAGTCAATGTAGATGTGCAGGAGTAACACTTGAGAGAATAAGCTTACAGACAGAGAGAGAGATAGATAGATAGAGTTAGCGCTCTACATAGCAAATAATACATTTCAATACTTGCTGTTTTCTGTACCTCCAGTGAGAGAAATGAAGAGAAGAACGACAGAGATCTGCAGATTCATCTTGTGTCAGGAGCTGAATGACTGGACAGAAGTAATGCTTTGGTTTCTTTTATGTCTTTTCAGAAAGGGGTGGGTTTAGGACTTGTTGTGGCGTGCTGCTGCTGTACGATAAAGGCAGTCTTTCTTAGAGAAAGAGAAACTAAAGCAGGTCGGGTCTGCTGTGGAAAAGCGTTATGTCTCCCTCCCAGTACTTCTCCAGAAGCATTTTTAGATAATTACGTAATAATTTCCTATTCCTAGTAATCCATTCTGCTCTTTGTCAACATATCTGGAATGCTGTCTCACACATATACTCATGGAAATTTATAACATTGACGTTATTGTTTGAGATAAATCAATTAAAATGTAACAAGAAACCATTTTCTTTTGTTAACATTTTTGTTATTCTATACGTTCTACAGATTCTACTCTCCAAAAATGTAAAACACTGGGTTTAACTGGGTTAAAAACAACTAATTTGGTAACCCAGCACTTTCTAGGTAAATATTGGACATAACAAATTATGGGTTAAAATAACTCTGCAAGTTGGGTTTAATGTTTTACCCCAGGGTTGGGTTACATAATTTAACCCAAATTCTGCTCACACTGACACTTATCACACTGATTTATTTTTTGGGGGTCCCCGACAAATATATTTTAACATTAAAATGATTGTGAAAATTATAGGTCTTTAGTGACGTTTTATATTTATAACAGTAATTATTTTATTTCCTAGCGGCGAGGCAACAATCAGGGCAGCTATTAGCCGAGTGAGTTGTTGTTGTTGTGGTGCTCCTGCTAGTGTATGGACTGTAACAAAGTTGCGCTGTTGAAGCTTGTGCAGTTATTTATAACATAATAGTTAAGAAATAATATAGGCTACACACGACCAGAGTTCTGTTTTCCTGAAAGTCGCCCATCACGATTGAAACCGAGATATTGATTTCAAAACAGTTCAATAAACAAATAGTTAAAATAGTTCAAATTAAGTTGCTTACATTTTTAGACGCAATGACTGTCTATTTTTGTTCGATTTCAGCAGCAAAAATAGTTCCAAACAACAGAACAAAAGCGCATCTCAGAGCAACACTCACCCATGATTCATTACTGAATGATTCAGCGTTTTGAACTATTCGCTCGAGTCAAAGATTCAATTACCCATTATTAAACCGACTCCTTCTGAATGAATCAGGCGTTTGAACGAATCGTTTAAATGAATGACTCAATGACTCGCTCATTAAGACGGCCGCCTCCTACTGGCGGTTTAGTTTCAAAGTCTCACTCTTTTTATTCCTTATTTGTATATTCAAAAAATATTTTAAACAATCTCATAATCTCATTTAATGCAGTCATAATCTTTCAATGTAAATGATTTAATTTGATTGGTAACCGCCTAAAGGCTGCTGTCTTACTATTTTAATTGAATGTAGCCTGTTAATAAAATGTAAGTATTTGAAATGAAATTTAGAGCATGCATTAAATAACAGTAAGGGAAAGTGTCCTTTATAAAGGTACAAAAAATATTCAGATAAGAGTCTTTTCAAAAAGGAAATATTGACAATTAATTTTAAAGGGAGTAAAGCCTCTGTTTGGGCTATAAAGGAAATGTAATTTTACATGATCAGATGCAGATATCTAAATCAAAGAATATGTGTTTGGCGGGTGGATTATTATTTATTTGTAACAACAGATTTGAGTGACTCAAAGTGCACCAGATTAATGAATTTATCTTTAAAATGTACAAAATTTTCTCTCTATGGGGGGGGGGATTCCTAATTTGGTAAGTGAATGGACTTTAAACAGTCTAAATCAAGTAAGGAATAATTGACGACAGGTCGTTGAGTTATTAGAATAAATAATGCAGACTCGAGGTGGTAATGCGGTCACGACGCAAAGCGGAGTTTACACCTCGGGTGTGTCGTCAATTATTCTGCTTATACTACAGTTGCCACACCTCAAAACATTGTTCAGATGAGTCATATCAAGACGTTGGTCAAGTTTTTGACATTAAAGCGCTCTTGTATGTAGGACTAATCCAATCCCATGCCATGTTTGAGGCACTGATAGCAGACATAATGATGGGGGAAACACAATTCGCTGAAATATTCGAAGACCGACTGTTTCCATCGACTGTAGCAGGTCTTACTAAACACCAACCGTGTGAACACAGACTGAACGTGCGTTTGGGCATGATCAGTCAGAAGTTTCAAATTACATTCATAACGGCCTTAGTAGGCCTAAACTAGTCTGTCCTGGCTTTATGCAGTTATTAATGCGGTTATTAGAGAGAGAGATTGAAATAATGAGACAGAAAAGCATTTGCATCAATATCATTAGTTATTTATTACCTTTGTTTTAATTCATTCGTTTATTATTTTATATAATTGACGGTAGATAACCCAATAAATGAAACACACAAAACACTTTTTTACAAGTAAGCCAATCAATAATTATTTATTTGTTATATTATCTGGAATAATTACGAAAATCCATGCAGCAGGACTATTAATTTATTTATATAGCATATTCAGTTTAATGTTCTATTTAGCCTATTATAGATAGGACTATACTTTATTTATTAAAATTAAACTGTTTGCGTCCATTGATTGTGAACTTAGACATCGAAAATTGCAGATCAAGCGCATGGGGCTGCATGTCTTCTGTTGTTATGAATTGTATCCTATTTGAACTACGCGCAGTGATATGAAACTGTAATGTGGTTCAAACTTGCCTGAAACTACTTTAGCCGTGATAATAATTGCACACCTTTAGAACGTTCTCAACCAATCAGAATCAAGCGTTCAACAGCCCTGTAGTATAGACGCTTTCAGCAGTGACAACATTAACAAACGGTACTGCGCATGTGCATGTGCATCTGGCCCAAACTTAACTTCCGGCAGACTTGCGCAGACAATCCTTAACAAGTAAATAACCTTAGAAGATATTTCTTGCCAGTCAAAGAAAATAAATGTTACCTGGCCAAACTGAAATGTGTCACTAACAGACCCGTTGAACAAAAATTGTCTGATTTACCGCAGTGTTAAAAAACTGTGGCGAGCGCGGCGGCGGGGTTTGATAAAGGTTACCATAGCTGTCCTTATTAGCTATATCGCTGTTTATGATACTAACCATTCAATACACGGGTCTGGTCCGCTGTCAATGTGTTTGTGAGAGAAAGAGAGCTGATAATGTGGTGGGCTGCCACTAATAAATCTATCATGGGAAACACTGTACCAGTTATCACTCAGATAAACCTAGCTATTTTAATACCGCCGTCTCCCTCTTTGTTAGGAAACCTTGACATTTTTATTTTTAAAATTGCGTTTGCTCCCAAGGTCAGATTGCACCCCACAGCTCAACAACCTGCTCATCACCTTAACTTTCACTGCATTCGCAGTCAATGCCATATAATCCAGTAAACACTAAATAAACAAACAGAACAGAAGTTAACTTTGGGTCAGCTCATCACCATGGCAACGCGTCTGATGAAAGCGTCTATAGATAGGACTAAACTTTATTTGTATCCTATTTGAACTACACACAGTGATATGGAACTGTAATGCGGTTCAAACTTGCCTGAAACTACTTTAGCCGTGATAATAATTGCACACCTTTAGAACGTTCTCAACCAATCAGAATCAAGCGTTCAACAGCCCTGTAGTGTAATTGATTTGAAGATTCCCAACTGAGCAAGCCAAAGGCGACAGTGGCAAGGAACTGAAAAACTCCATCAGGTGACCCGATGGAGAAAAAAAAACCTTGGGAGAACCCAGGCTCAGTCGGGGCCAGTTCTCCTCTGGCGTTTATGAACTAGAGGCCGAATTTACAGGAACGTGTAAATTTATATGAATGTTTCTAAATAGACTTTAAACGCGAACCTGTGATAAACTGGTGGTAACAGCCCTGCTGATGACGTTCACATGCGCATTAAGAATTGATTCAATAGTTATGAGCGTTTGAATAGTTTTTTAAATTCCCTCATGCCTGATCAAACTACTGGTCTATAAATTTGATACAGATTTTCGAATCACTTCACGGTAGGGACGCGAAACCACATCGCTTAATCTGTAGAGTGGGAAAGGGATCCTCCATAGGGAGAGGCTGGTTGGCACTTCAGCACTGCGTTGTCTTCATCATCGTGTCCAGACTAAGGTCATCGTCAGATCTGGATCCGGCAGGCTGCGGGATAAACAAAGACACTGAAATTAGCGTAGATGCCATTCTTCTGATGATGTAACGAGTACATCAGGATTTAATGTATTATCTTTAATCTATTATATGTCTTTAGTGTATTATATGTATGCGAGGGCGAAGATATCTGTCTTGAAGAAAGCTTTAACAATATGTTGTCGGGTGTGAAAGCGCTGAAGCCATTAAAGGAACGGTTTGTTGATGTCATCCAGTTTCCCCTCCAAAGTAAACGCAAACTCCTCCATTGTTCCAATGTGGACGCACTGCCGGTCAATGTTTCTACAGAAAAAGAGCGGGAAACTATCATTGGACTTGATTGAAATTCAGTATTGACGACACCCTGAGACTCTGAGGCACACACCTCAAGCACAGATCAAGAGTGGAGCACCACAATCAATCCAGTCAAATCTTTACAAAAATATTAGTTTAGAAGAGTTTAATAGAGTACCTGTGCGTAATCCGGTCCAGGGGTCACATTCAGTCCCGTAGCAGCCAAAAGTTAAACGCCGTCTGTTAAAAGATTAATGCTTATAGTTGACATGAAAAACTTAAGTTTAATTATGGTATAATGTGTGATGGTGTGGATGGATTTGTAATGGTCATGTGATTTACCCTCAGCACTTCTCTCATTTATCGGTGCAGTGGTCTGGTCTGAGCTGCGATAATGAAGAGGCGGCAGCTTCACAAAACTTCCCGTCCTTGTCCTCTTTCTCATCGGCATCTCATTTTTCCTCAAATGGTTGATGATTTTCAGCCGCGTCGACTCAATGTGGATACGACCTGGACAGAGAAGCAGAGTACCTGTGCGTAATCCGGTCCAGGGGTCACATTCAGTCCCGTAGCAGCCATGTATGTCCATGTTTTGATCTTCTCCACTCCATTAAATTTGGGTTTTGACAGCATCTGTTGAGAAAAAAATAGAGTCAAATTTTTAGGGAAAAAATAATTGCCAGTCCAGCAGTTCAATGATCTCTTTAACTTTGGGGCCCCTATTAACATGTTTTAACATGCCGACCTCTAATGGGAGGGGTGTACGATGACCAGCCTGGAAGAAAGATCATTGTTGATTAGAGGATTTTTATAAGATTTTAGAGTAAAAAAAGTTTGTCCAGTTTTGGAAAAATGTTGTTTTCATGATCAAACTTACAATTTTGACGTATTCCATGTCCTTTGACTTTTTGACAAATTTCACTGCCACCTGATCAACAAAACAAAACATTTAGCCCATTACAATTACATTTACAACATGTAAATTGCACCACATAGCCTAGTGAACATAACATACACTAAAAGGACTTGAAATGGATAGTGAGAAAAAGAATTTGCTAAATTGATGAATGTAAGAAATGAACATACGTCACGACCATCCTCCAAGCGCTTCCCTCGATAAACTTTGCCGAATCCTCCCTCACCGAGCATCTTGCCGATTTTAAAGCGGCGCAGAATGTCGTCTGTTAAAAGATTAATGGTTATAGTTGACATTCTGTAAAGCATGGACAGCAGTGAGAGTAATATTTGAGATATGGCAGTAAACCAAATTGTATTGTACAATTGTAGTTTTTTTTTCTTTTTTTTCTACAAACATTGTTTAGATATTTAATAGGGATGGGAATTGGCAACGATGTGACGATTCGATAGTATCCGATATTCGGGCCACAATTCAATATTATTGCGATTCTCAACATATATATCGTCATACTTAAGCAATATATTGCGATTCATGTTCCCCATATTATTCAAAGACATCACAAAAAATGAGCAAAATAAGACTGCTCAACACACTTTAATTAAATGTCACATTTAATTCTGTAAACATTATCTTCAACTGAAGTGCAAAATCTTGTTCTTGAACATTCAGGACACAGGACAGGACTTAATTACTCTCTGAATAGGAGACCTCTCACATGAATGAAGCTCTTTCACATGAAGCTCTTTCGGGCTTGAACAAATCATTACACACAAATTATGCCAAAAAACGTCCGTTTTGTCAAATGTCCTCATATGAGCTGTCTAAAATGATTTAAATAAAGTCTTAAATGAACATTTGTGAGAAAATGGGACGCGTGTCAGATCACATTAACGTGTAACGTTAAGTTAACTTAGCCCACAACGCTCAACGGCTGTCCGGATTCACTCACTCGTTTTCATTCACTCCTTCAAGCGAACAGTATTAGTGGACTAACTTAGGGAATAAGCCTAACTTAGTGAATGATTGTTTAGGGGGCGATTTCGGATTCAACATGTTCTCAAGCAGTGAAAAATATAGAAACCAATGAAGAAAATCGGGAAGTAAAACAGATAATTTTACAGTATTGCCTCAGAACTATACACTACTGTATCGATTCATGCCATCCACCCCTAATATTTAAGACATGTCTTGGATTTAAAAGAAAAACTTAAGTACATTATGGTATAATGACTGTGTGTTGGTGTGGATGGATTTGTAATGGTCATTTGATTTAACTAACCCTCAGCATTTCTCGGTGCAGTAGCCGCGTCGGTTCTGGATGCTGAGGGGGAGTCGCACTGAGCGAGGGGCTTTCTCTTGTTCTCTGCCATGATAACAGTTGTCCAGTTGGGTAACTTTATCAAATAAACTGCAGAATAAACAACGAAAAAACTGACTGACGGTATGTGTTTCGCGCGGTTTCTAAGTTAGCTGACAAACACAACAAAAATAGCCATGGCAACGCTCAGGCTCAGCTTCTTTCATGACGTCATTTTCGAACGCGCGTGAGACTGAAGCTGAACTCTTGTCTTTGACTTGTTCACAGCGGGGAAAAGTCTTGTTTTCTATTCTAATGTTTCTACATAAAAGACTTCACATTGTCCTTTCACTCCATAATAAAAAAGCAATATTTCTAGTATTATTTTATAACAATATTTTTTTTAAGTCAGAATAATTTAGGGTTTGACAGGATTAATAGGAGAACATTCAAAAATGTGTTAAGATAATTTGGTGACATATCAGGACAAGTGGAAAATTTATTTAAATCCTAGATTACGCATATTAAATAAGATTATGTAATGTCTGTAATAAGATTTTATATTTTGTATTTTTTTTTATTGACAGAAGAAGGGATATGCTGTTGTTTACAGTGAAATTTCAAAACTCATCGGAACATGAAGCTCAAATCCAAAACAAGCCAGTCCGAGAAAGCTGCTGTTAATACGCCATTATTTCACCACAGGGTGTCAGTGTTCGTCTACACTCATGACTGCGACGCTGAAATGTGTGAGAACAGATCAATAACATCAGTACGAAACACAAACATTTATTTATTTGGATTAAATATTGTAATCATTCAGTGTCATTTTTCAATGTCAATCGTTTTACTATTTACATGTTCATGCCAAAATGCTTAATTCAAGGGATAGTTCACTTTAAGCATGCACAGAGAAGTCCAAATTAAACATTATTTAATGACTCGTACATGTAAGTGCACATTGATGGCTTAAGACACAAAACGAGCGGTTTGTGTGAGAAAACCAACAGTATTTATATCGTTTTTACCTCTTGTAATCACGGACACATCCGAGTACTATGGACGTGAGATTTCAGAAGAGTTACCCTTCACTGTGAAGATCTAAACATATTTAGATATACAGGAAATTGCAATAAAAGACGATTTCGATTAACAGATAACGTTGATTTTTTTTTGCAACCGCGTAAGAGATCAATTCCGGCGCTTGCGCAGACCGAAGCGAATTTTATACATTGTCGTGTTTCTTTAGAAATAAATAAAGGACAAATGGGGTCTTCAATCGCCTCAGATGTAAAGTTAGTCACTGTCAAAGTCACACCAAAATCAATGGGAGTCAATGGAAATGCTAACGCAAGTGAAGTTCCGCTACAAGATGGCAGCTCCCGCGAGGCTTCAACTTCCGCTCGATGGATTACCCCCTTGATTTCAGTTTCTGCAAGTGAAGTCCCACCCACTGATCTGTAATAGGCCTGTAGGGTGAGTGGGTCCCACACCCCTGAATAATGAGGAGCTAAAGTTTGTAGTCTCTACACTTTTCAATGAAGTGTGACTTCCTGATATTATGGCGCAAAAATGACGATTTTTACATCATAGTAAGCAGGAAGTAAAACACTTAAATCCCTATTTCTACCATCTCAGGGGAAAATAAGGGGAATAAATCATGACCATTCAAACATATGATTGGGTTTCTAAAGATACAAAGCTTAATGCGAATGGGCGAAGTGTCCCTTTAATGTAGCTACATCAAGTGAACCCGATTGATCCATATTCATAATCAATTATAACAAGTTATGATTGATTATTAATATTTCATAGAGCTAGTACTCTGAACTGCCTCTGCACGTCTTTTCACATTACAGTATTTAAATCGGAAATGCAGTACATCTGCATCATCAATATGCACAGTACACTAGCAGCATCTGTTTACCACTGTATCTACATAGCGTCTCTAGAGAAGATGTCAGTTTCATTGAGTTATCAAAGTATTTTCCCCTTGGGATTTACTAACACAGCGTCACAAGCACATGCATTTGTCTTCCATGGGCGCTGCTCTTCAAACACAATTTAGGAAAAAGTTATTTTGAAAAACGAACGTCAAACTTAGTTTGCCGTATCAGTTGAAATGAAATAGAAGCAAATCTCATTTAGAGTTTAAAACAAACTGAAGTGATAAAAGAAAGTGTAAAAGATTATAATGCTTTCTAAAAGCCCCTCACTTTAAGAAAAAAATGTTTTATGGAATTCGCAATTTGGTGGCATGTGATGGCCTGGTTAGCTTTTCACAACACTCTGTCTGGGTTCTGTAAGGTGGCTAGACAAGGCTGTTGTAGCTAAATAATTTACTACAGAGGTAATAGCGTGGTCACAGGCCATCCCTGCAGAGCTGGAGCATGTGCGATGCCTGCCAAAAACAAAAACCAAGGTCAAAACCTAGCAGAAACAGTAAAGCCAAGTTATGTGTCTTTTCTTATTAGATCCAGGGGTAAATCTCAGCCTAAAAGTCAATGTTAAAATAATAGAAAAACCAATGTCACTGACAGCAATCAAATGCAAATGAAGTCTTAATTAAATATTTAGTAAGTTTAATAAGTCATGCTTGGTTTCTACATGAAAATCCGACTTCACATTCCTCATTATTGCATATTCTCTGTCGTTTCATTTCACTTTTTGCATAATCTCAATAGAGACCTCTTTAAAGAGCCATTACAGAATATTTACTATGTCCTTCAGTGGTTAATTGACTCCAGTGTGTAGTGCCTTCCTGGGGCCGTCACGTTATGTAATATTGAGGCGCCGCACACAAGAGGGTTGTCGCCCTGCAGGCTTTAGTGCTGGTGATGAGACAAAGCGGCTCTGAACTTCCTCTGAACCTGGGGTGAATCTGAGGTCAGACACAGTCACGCCGCCCACTTATCAACCAGACACACACGAACTACAAGCACCACACAGACAGAGCTGCCTCTGGGTGACTTCATGTGACAAAGAAAGTTTTGAGTTGACGTCGTCTGATGAATTGTTGAAAAATGTAACAATATTTTATCTATTTGTGGTGGCTTATTAACTGAATTTACAGTAGTTGCATGATCCCATCCACTGAACACAGCTATTCTCTGGGGAGCCAATTAAAGAAGTAGATCATGATGACGAGGTTCAGCTGAGAGATTATTTGGTACCTATTTATTAGGAATATGATTATGAATACATTACTATGCAACAATTGTCCACCCTGACCTCACTGTGAATATAAATATTAACTCAGAAACCTTTTTAATAATGCATGTGAAGATAATGGAGTACTTTTGGGCCTCAGTTCATGAAGCTTTTTTTTTTTCAAAGTATTAAAAATGTTTTAATACATTTTTTAACTTCTCTGAGAAGAATCAGTCTAAAAAAGAATAATAGTCAAATAATTTATTTGTTTGCTTTCAGCCTAAAAGCATTTCAAATTAAAATGAATTAAAGGTAATTAGTGTATGTCCAGTAAACACCAGGAACAAATATATGAGCATACTAAAAATTAGATGCACTTACCCTGCCAGAAAACTTACAAAACTTACCAAAACTTACACAAACTTACACAACTTACCAAATTTAGTGTTTATATCTGCAACATTGTTTTTAAAGCGTTTTTTTTTTATTGCATTCTTTCTAAAATACTTTATTATTTAAATACTTTTCTGTGTTCGGTTTGGTTTTACCAATGGCCCAGTAATAGACTAAAACAGCTTGAATTATCGTCAACATGTTTCAATGTTTAGTTTCTGACCTGTTTCTGATCTATTTCCTTTTTAATTTTAGGAGTTTAAAAAAAAAAAATCAGAGTAGCCTAACTTACTGTACATCAAACCAGATAAATGTCCCAAAACCAATTCCAGTCATCATTTAAATACCTGACTAAAGTTTAAAGGTAGGGTAGGCAATTGTATGGTGGCCAAGAGAGCTCAAAAAAATGAAGAAAACACCCGCAAATTAAGAAAACATATTAATCAGTTTTACAACACAACCAAATACAGAAATGTGCAGCAAATAACACAGGCCACAACGGAAATGTTTCTAGGTGACCCCCAAAAATGATGAACCCTGCTGGAACACGCTTTTGCTTGTGAGCATCCCTATGCCCTACTCCCTTTAATGGGCAGACGGCAGAGCCCTTGAAGTGGTGACTTTGGAGTGAGCAGGGCACTTGTGTGCCATTATGTTGCCATTTGGAACACACTTGGTTAAGGGAGCAAAAAAAGACGTAATTTCTTCATTATTTTCGCCTGGGATGTTTCGAGAAACGCAGCATGATGTACAACAGCTGCATGGCTGTTATTACCAGAAACAGCTTATTAATGCTATTAATATAACTATTGCAAATAAATATACATTTTATACAAAACAAAGTTGCGTTATATATCTGTGTGTGAGTCAACTTTAAAACTTGCCGTCTCATCTTTGGACCCAGCATTATAACATTTTGTATGAAACTTATTTAAATGTTAACATGAAAAAAGTGTACAATGTAACTGATGTATAGATTAATATCTTTCCCTCATGTTCTTTTTCATCTATCTTATTTATTTATTTTAGTTTTAAGCTTATATTCATTTTCATACAAAGTTGTATGTCCTAAACATGCTGTTTGTACATCTCTGTATGTTTTGCTAATAATAATAATCTTTGAGCTGTAAGCATGTCCCAGTTGTGTTTGTCTTATTTGTGGTCACCTGGAAACATTTCTGTTGTGGTTTGTGCTATTTGATGTTTCTGTTTTTGTTCTGTTGTGAGTATTTGGAGCACACATGTGTTCTGAAACTGATAAAGATGTCTTCTGCGGGTATTTTTACCATTAGCATGCGTTTTCTTCATTCGCAGCGCGTTGAGCTCTTCCTGGCCACCATACAATTGTTTTATTAACACTTTTTGTTATACTGGTTGAACTCTCTTCACATCCCGATAGCAATCACTAATAGTCTTACTATTAAAACATACATATCTTCAGTGGAAGTCTCAGAACCAAAAAATGTTTGTCCAATTATTGTATTCGGTCCTATTCTGCATTTCAAAGAATAGAGCTCAATAATAAAAAATAATAATAAATAAATTTAAAAAAAATTGAAAAGAATGTACTTGGGGGTAAGCATTGAAAAAGATATGCACTCCTTTTTGAAGGCTGAGTATCAAGTCTCTCCACGGCATCAATAAGCAGACAGAGAAATGCTTTTAAGGAGAGACAAAACACTTTCTCCATTTCAGTTCACCTTTGTGGTTAAGGAAGAGTATTTACAGGACATGTACAAGAATAACAAATGGAATGCCTAGAATGTGTGTCAGCTTCAATGCCTTCTTCCGGTATTGATTCACAAGAAACAAATGCAGTAATGAAAATATACTTGTATAACTTTGGATCTGCCCTAATCAGTATGTGAGAATGGGGACGCTAATAACAGTGTTTTCGTTGCATTCATACTTTCAGAATGTACAAAAAGGAAGTACAGAAAAAGAAATCAATGATACAGGACCATGCTAAAATGACTCCATTGTCTGTGATCCTTATTAACATTAAACAGCCACCCAAGAGAGAAAAACAAGAGCGCTGTGCACTGTGAGGACTGAGGACACATAATACATTGACATGCTTTAGTTGCACAGGCATGAGTACAGCTCATCACTGTGGCCCTTCAGTGTGTCGAACACCTCAGAGGCCGAGTTAGCAATCTGTCTTCAGCTACCCCTGCAACATCCCTGATCCCTGACTGCTTCCTATACACCTACCCTACCCTAGCACAATGGGAACCTGCGAGGAGCTGTCGGGCAGCATATCAATCCCTGCCATCCTCTGCAGAGAAGCGCGGGCTCCATTAAGATGCAGTAAAGGACTCCGCTCCTGCGCCAGGGCGGGGGCCTTCTCTGTTTGGTATTCATCTACCTGCAGAGCTATCAATTCAGGTCTTTCAGCGCAGGGCTCAGACGTGTCATCAGGGGATGTTGTTCTCGCCTATTGGTTGCCGCAGGTTTGCAGGGCCCTGGTTAATGCTGCTAAAAGCATTAACTCTAATAGATTCAAGCGATAAAGGCAAGAGGGCGGTTTGATGATGATTGACTTCTTCGGTAATGAAAATCTGACGCTGCCGAGAGTGGAGCGGCCCTACGGAAAAGGTTCCAGAATTGCGGCTGATGCCACAAAAGTAAATGAGAAGAATGAGGAATAGAAGAAAAAAAAAGAGAGGCCAGGGTGGGATTAGAAAACACTTGTGGTACATGAATGTTGTGCAGGGATGCTATGTTTTATCAAAAACTATAGTACTTTACAATGGCTAACAAGAGCTAAATGAATTTCGTGTCACATGAGACATTTGATGAGTGGGCGTTGAAAGGAACTAGTTCATGGTTTGACTAAAATAAACCCAAAAATGAAAATTCTGTCATCATTTACTCAACCTCGTGTCATTCCAAAGGAGCTTCTTCTAATTGGCAAATAATTCTGCATCTACTTTTTCAATGGAAATCTACTGATTTCCATTGAAAATGGAAATTGAATTGAATGGAAATCTATTTTAGAATAACAAAACAGTTTAGGATTGCTACGACTACAACTATGAGTACAGTTCCTTGCTACGAGGCCTTCATAAAAATAGAAACAAAATATTGTTCAAATTAGTTTTCCAGAGATCACAAACATCACAAACTGGCTTTGATATAACAGTCAGAAGTTACTTAACCCTTTATGACCTGCCATAGAACAGTTCCACCAGAGTATATCTTTCTACTTTTGCATGCTGTGCTGTCATTCTTTTGAGCATTTTCATATGCCATACATCAAAATAATCCTTACTTTCTCTACTTG
>JAOTRC010000039.1:21039264-21052697 GCA_027497675.1 Cyprinella lutrensis
AAGGGAAAAAAACAGTTTCTTACCTGAAAATATCCTGCACATCCAGGTCAATATGGAGTCCATTTATGAACAGGGCAGAGTCTCCTGGCTGGAGACCTAAAGTCCCCTTAAAATACTAGAGGAGACATGAGAACATGGGACATTAGATACGACACTCATAATTAGCTTTAATATAACCAACCAAGCCCTGCGCATTGCTAATCCCTGGATGAAATATGTTTCTGTCACTTCATAGATCAGAACAGAAGTTGAAAGAGATTCTCAACATGATCTATAATGCAAACAGACTCTTGAGCCTCAAGCCACGTCCACTCTATATATTCATGCTTTTATCCGTGGCATTCATTTTTGTTATTCACTAAAGGCACATGCATTAGGGCGAGGGAGCTCATTAGAGAAACTTAAAGAGCCTCTATTCGTCATGTTTCCCAGCGTGCAATTACAGTGAGGAATGAGGAGCAAGTCTGTTACACGTCCTCATTACGAGAGGCAAGAAACAACTTTAATCACAGAAAGGAAATGACCGAAACAATGAATGAAGCCACGTATCAACTGCATTTGGCGCAATTACTTCATTCATTTCCTTTTTCAGTGACAAAACAAAAGCATTTACACACGTTCCGATACAGAGGAACGGGAACAAAACAAGCAGAGGGGTGTAGAGGAATGAGTCTCCATTCCATTACCTCCATACAACCAAAACACTTTGCAACTGACATGCTTTCATTTTTTTAACACCAGTTTTAATATATGAGAAGAGAGAATCATCGCAAAGACTTTTCTTGGTGAATTATGAGGCAAAAACAAAGACTTGACTGGGCTTCTTTGAATCCATTATCACACCAGTGCAGACGAAAAAACATAGTGAATGAGAACATCTGCTGACGCAACAGCTTTAAAAAAAGGACTCAAGGAACATGAGGGGAAAAAGGACAAAGGTGGACCTCACCTTTTGATTTTCCTCAATCTCCTTACGGATCTCTGAGTTAACCACTGTTTTTGTTAGGGACCTGAGAGAGGAGAGAGAAATGTGAGCTTTCACACTGAAAAATGATTAATTAGATCATCATGGCGATTCATTATAATCAAACCTTGAATGCAAGCCTAGAATAATCTGCATAAAAATGTCTGTGCAGAGGGTTTTAATCAACACTGTTGAACTATAGAGATGAGATCGCTTTCATCGACGTCATGAAAGTCTGCATTCAGAAAGCTTTGAGTAAAAAAAAAACCTCTCTCTTTAGAGTCGCTGAGTCAGAGCTGCAGTTAATTGCTCTGGGTGAAACATGACTGCACATTATCCTCCACGGTGTCAAGGATCACTTAAACAAAATAGCATTTTAGTGTGGTGGTGTGGGCAGAATTTTTGAAATGCATGTGCCAAAACAAACAAAAAAAGCATCTGTGGCTGCGCTGTCTGGGCCAAATAAAGCATATTACTTTCATCATAACTGCTGATGGGTCATTTTTTTCTCTCCTTAAAGTGTTAATTAAACCTCTTGGAAGGCAGTTGAGTCTCGTTTCCTTTCAAAACTTCCAGCTCGGAGAAAACTTTCTAATGACTTGAGTGGCCTGCTGCCAGAATTTCTGAACTGAAAAGCACTTACAAGAACCAATTCAAGAGGATTTAAAAAAAAAAAAACACAGAAAAGTGGCTTTTTAAAGTGAAATATAAACTTCACGCCACACATAAACATGTTACGTCACACCTGGTTACCTGACATCAATTTACTACTTTTGCTAAAAAGTAAATGCTGTGCAAAGTGACAAAATCTAGAACATATTCATTGTTTAATGTGCGTTCATGCCATGCCATAATTACAAGAATACGGCTTGTAAATGTTCACGAGCTCGTAGAATCACAACAACTTACAAACTGGTAATTCACTGAGAGCTCCGACTTGTACCACATGACTACTGTAGCACCTGACTGCTGCAGGTAATTTTGGTATTGATAGTGTTTCCTATGGTTTTGGCATAGAAGCACATAATTCTGAGTCTGAGGACATGAACAGCACCGAGTGGAATGTCAAGTGTTGTCATCTCGTAAGTACGATAATTACGACATGACATGAACGCAGCAAAAGTACACAGCTAAGTGGAGCAGGATTTCAGACGATGATATTTCACAACAAAATGTCAAACTAAGGCCTCGTTTACACTGCATGGTTCAAGTGACCCAAATCCGATTTTTTACTCTCATGTGGCACAGATCGGATATGACCTGTGAACGTGTAAGCAGGAAAAAAAAGCATGGATTCCGATTTTCTCAGATCGGATTCAGGCCTCACTCATGTGGTAATAAATCGGATATGAATCGGATACGTGCATTTGCGTGTGCCATGTAAGCAGACAAATCGAATATTCCCCGATAATGCGAGACGTAAGACGATTATAAGCGCGATGGAAGAGAGGATACACACACTGGAGCAATGCGAAGGTTTCATGTCTTTTAAGTGTTTGGGGTGATCAGTGCAGGCAAAAATACAGGGTTGTTACAGAAATATATCCGTTTTTGAAGACATTTCACAAGATAAATGAGGCATCGTTTTAAGTGCTCGCTACAGTGCCTCTCCTCTTATTCTCTGGCGTACGAAACCAATGTTTTGATGACTCTCAAAATATTGTGGAAAGAAAAAGTGAAATAATTTTATTAACATCTGCATCCATTGAATTTTGTGCTGTTTTACTTAATTCCAGGGGTCAGAACGTCTGCATTTGGTAGTTTTAGTAGTGTAAATGCAAAAAAGCGGGAACGGGTCACTTTTAAAAGATGATGTAAGTGGGTCGTCAAAAAAAAAAATATATATATGATATAGTCAGAAAATCGGATTTGGGCATCAAGACCTGCAGTGTAAATGTAGCCAATGAAAACAACAAAGACCTAGAGGAAACAGGATTTTTTTTTTGTTTTTTTGCTTTATCATGTCTGGTTAGGACTGTAATATATATACACAGATAGTTCTTTACCTGGCTTTGGTAGGGAAGTTCTGGCTCAAATCCTTCATGACATTGAGAGCGTCCACGGAGGGAGCTGCCAGTATACGGGCGGCAGTCTGGAAGCTGAGATCTTGAGGAGGATAAAAAGCTAATGTTATTCAAACTTGCATTTCTGCTCTTGAAATATTCAATATTCTTACCTGTATACAGTAAGCCAATTTCTTTAATTCTACATAAAATGAATTTGACTTGTACAGTACTGTTGGGAATATTGCATGTTGGCTCAGAGGTTTTGCTAAATGTGACTAGTCCCTGATGAGTTTACCTTGATAGAGCAGTAATGAGCTCTGGACCAGAGGGAGTTGTGTTAGACAACCACACAAGCCAGCAGAACCACAGCTAATTAAGAATGTGGAAACGGTCCGTTTGCATATTGTAAGAATGAGTATTGAGCAACCTGAGTGCTCTTTTAGTCACACATAATACAATTGAGTTTGAAAGGCCTTGATGTAGTGGAATTTCTATAAGGGTGCCAAATATACATTTAAGCAATGGCAAGAGAGGCTCTGCTACATTTAATAAAAAATAAATAAATAAATAAATAAATAAAAACTTTCATCCAACAGGCAGGCATTACATAAAAATGTCAGATGACAGCAGTTCCACCAGTTCAGAAACACCCACCCTGCATCTGCCAAACTTTAAGCGGCGCCATCTCATTGGTGCTCTCAACCAAATGGTTCCGGAGCTCCTTCAGCTGTTCCTTAAGTTCAGGATAAATGGTCCTGACAAATACAATGTACAATATGTAATCTCAAATATAAGCAAGCGTTTTAGTCAATGGAGAGTTGGGTTAATGAAAAGTTCATTTACTTGAGTTTGCCAAACAGAAAGCCTTGGACTTCATCCACAGAATCATTTTCACCTATTATGGTAGCATTCCCATCAGCTCCAGCTGTGGAAAGTAGAAAAAAAGAGTTTGCTAAGAGTTAGATTTCTGTCTTTAAATTATACTAAAATCCGATATTAAGACTGCTATCATACCCTGAACTTGTGTGTCATCTTTGGCTTTGTACTCTTGGTTTTTGATGGCCAGTTCCACTCCATATCCAGAGAGGTACACTTTACTCTTGCTGGGGTTCTGCATGGGCGATAGAGTATATGGAAAACTTTTTAAATCTTAAAATGAAAAGACAACATTCATTGCATTTGGATTTACCCTATTTTACTTTAATGTATTAAGAGGTTTGATTCTTACAGAGAGAAAGTGCCGTAAAACGTAAGTGATCAGGCCCTTGTTGGCTTTGGCCAACATCAACTGATGGAATCTGGAGAATTCTTTGGTGCCCAACTCAGCATAAAGAATCACAACCGGTGCATCGGGATTGGATGAGGGGAATTTGTGATCACCTTTGAACAAGTATGGCTTTGGCCTAAAAGTAAAACAAATAAATAAATAAATGCAGTTTAGGTTAGCTATCATCTCATTTTTTGTATAAGAGAAAATGTATGTTTGCAAATTTGTATATAAAAAGTATAAATACTAAATGTTAAAAGAAATGTTTTATGTAGTTTTGGAAGGAATTTATTATGTCCAACATTTAGACTTTCATTTTGCTAGCATCTGTACAAATATTAAGAACTACCGGAAATCTATACCTACTATATTGGCCATAAGCAGTCACACTGCTCATACATCATTTCTATATAATTTCAGTCAGCTATATCAAATCTAAGAATAGATGGATCTGTAATGTTAGGATAGGTAATAATAATCATCAAAACACAACAATTTAATTATAATATATGAGATAAAATATATATAAATATAAACATATTTACAGGAGCAAATGATACACGGTCTATAATAATAATAATAATAATGCATGCGGAGAGTACAACTGTTATGGCCATTCAAGCTCTTTTGTAATTTTAATAAAATAACAATGATAGAATAAAATAGACACATTTAGGAAAAGTCAGGGTCCTATAATTACATGGGTTTTATTTCAACAAAGTTATTACACTGCAAAATTTGAAAAACAGTCAAAAATGACTGCCTTGGTAGTTCTAGTGTTAACTTAATTTATGTTTATTAATTCCAGCATTACAAATCTGAAAGTGCATTATTTACTTTTTCAAGCGTACCAAACATTTTGTCCATTGAAAAGGAATTTTTAACAACATTTTCAAGCATACCAAAGATATTGTCCATTGTCCTTAAAAAGGAATTTTGTGAGTCACTCCACCAGATTAACTCAAATATTTTGCTGGAAATTGGTAAATTCATTCAATGTTTTTTCAGTCATTTTTACTTGAGCTTTGTAGGTCAAGTTGGAGGGAAGGCCGCAGCAAGTCTTGCTGTTACTCACCGTTCTAAGGCATTATCCAGCATGACTTTAAGTCTTTCAGTATCACAAGATGTCTGTCCATGTACGTTGAAGAACGCTTTACAGCCAGATGGAGGAGGCTCATTAGATGCGATCTACAATGACAAACAGCACATAACACGTCGAGTCAAACCGGTTTTCTCCAGTCTTAATTTGAGTTTACATTAAACAGCTGTGGAGAGGCATCACTCACCTGCTGGCTGGAATGGACGGTGGATGAGTAGGCCCTCAAAGATAAGGCGAATTTCAGCAGGTTAAGCTGCACTGGGCTCAGCAGAGCACTGGCTCTCTTCAGGATCAGATCATAGTAAGCCTGATCCGTGTCTGAAATATAGACAACAGTCCTGTAATTAGATTGGCCATCCACATTTCAAGAGCAACAACACAAATAATGTTAATGCAACTGGAACTATTTTTATTAACTGTAATAAATTAATTATAAAGTGTAGTTTGAAAATTTGCAAACAATTATTTACCCTCATGTCAACCCAAACACATAAGACTTCATTTTTATTGAAATCTGAGAGATTTCTGTCACTCATTTGAAAGTCTATTGGCACAAAACTCTGAAGGTTCAAAATGTTCTTATAGATTGGGGTTTAGCGGCTTAATCCAAATCTTCTGACCAAGTTCGCTGAACAATGTTTATATGTGAATAAAAGCTCCTCCTCTCGTCCAGTCAGGATTTGGCGTTCTGATTCCCCTTGAATCAGAATAAATTCTCAAATTAAAACTGTATGCTAATTGACAATCATATTTGATGATAGTGGTCCTGACAGAAAAAGTGTTGGGTTGGGATCGACATTAGGGTGAGCGACTGATGTGAGAATTTTTTTTATTTTTGAACTAACCCTTTAACATTTGGTACAACAAACAACTGCATATAAGCATGCAATATTTTAGTATGTGAGATTCAGTGCAACAGCACTCTTGCACATGTGACATTACTTAAATACCAAATATAAGATCTCCACGGCTTCATAACAAATAAGCAAACAGGCTGACAAGCATTTGCATGAGTAAGAAGCAGTAGTGAAAGTAAAAGATGGGATTTATATCAAACATTACCATCATGGTCATTCTCAATATTTTGATTAGCTTCTACAAAGTTCCAGAACTTCTCCAGACTCTCTTCAGCAAGAAACTCACTGTAAAATACAATGGCATTTTTATTAATAGTCAACGGGAAGATAAAACTATATATTAAACATGCTATCATCAAGCAAACCTGGCCTCCAGCAGGAGTGGTGTAGAGGGCCATTTGGTTGTCAGTGTTGTTGTAACGGCTTTAGAGTCCCCATTGACAGAGTTGACAGAGCACAGAGCCAGCAGTGCAGCACACAGCATCCACATCTTCCCACAAAAGCCTGAGAAAATGAAACCGGTTAGTCTCTGCTTAAAGGGGGGATTCACAGAAGTAATAACACACCATTAATGCTCCAAAAGCTGGAGTGGGTAAACATTTCAAATATGGAATAGAAAGTGAAACAAACTTTGAAACTGTTCCTTTTAACTATATTATAATGCATCAAATTGACACAAACTAAAGTAAAAGACTTACAAACTATCATTATACAACGCATTTATATTCAGTGTCTCAGTCTCATAGGGGTATTTATTTATTCAATTATAGCATTAATACGTTTCTATTTGTTTTGTATTTCATTTCATTTGACAGCACGATCTGACTCTCAGCTAATCAGAGCTCTCAGCGTGGACTTTAAGATTTGCGTCATCCAATCAGCGTTCTCGTCGCGCTGTAGTTCCGGGTTCATATTAACTTCCTGCATTATAACCAATTCTTTCAAATTATATTTTACAAGGATATATTACATTTTTATCTAAATCGTCAAACTGTCACTAAAATAAAATGAAAAAACACCGAGTAAAAACAACTGGTATAATATTATGACATATTTTAATCATAATGCGAGCGATGAATTTAGTAGATTACGAGAAAGAGATGCGATTTAATTGAAACATAATTATAAAATAATATTAAGAAACTAGTCTAACAAGAAGATAACGTTAGCGTTTAAATTAGCTTTTCTTTGTAACGCACTACCAATATAACGTAAGCTGTGCATGCATGACTAATCACATGCATTTGCTTCGACCCAGTTACAAAATGCATGATGTGACGTATTCATACAAACTATTATCGCAATAAATGTAATGTGACAAAATCATGCTGAGGTTAAAGCGAGTAATCATACCAGCACCGGCTTCTGAATCTGCTTCGTGAGCTGCCATGTTTGGACGGTGTAAGTGGTCCATTCTACGGTTCATGTGTGGGTCCTGCTCTCCGTGCCTTTCCAGAAAAATAACTTAAGCATATGCAAAATGCCATATCATGCTATAAGTGTCACAATAACATCTGTAGTACTAAAATATAATATCTTGTTGGCTGAAACATTATCAATATGATTAAAGAGAACAACATACTGAAATGTTTTACGCTGGCTATTCGCTAGACAGCTTATGTGTCATGTACGCCATTTTGGCTCAAGAAGACCTCGCCGGAGCCTTTAAAGGGATAGTTCACCCAAAGTTGTTCCAAACCTTTATGCATTTCTTTCGTCTGCTGAACACAAAATAATACATTTTGAAGAATATGGGAAACCAAAAAGTTGATGGGGCCCACTGACTTACTATGGGGTCCATAAATGTTTGGTTACCCATATTGCAAATTACCACGTTTAATAAAAGTACTTTTAAAATATATACTGTAACCAAAAATATTAAAGAAAGTTTTTTTTTTTATTATTATTATTCATCAACTAGCCAACTCATTGAATGCAAATTGTACTCATGTATAGTCCCATTTATTGATTGTTGCTACTAAACATTCCTTGGGAGAACTTTACTTCACAATACCTATCATGCTTATCCATTAAAATAAAAAATCATAACATTGAGCAGATCATCTTATACCAAACTGATTCTCATTATCAGTGATGCATAATATATGTTAGCCAATTTGTCAAAGTCAGATCTATAGGCATAACAACCTTTCATGTTCCCTTAAAGATTTGTTCACCTTCTCCTGACCTCGAACACACCTTGTGCTATAATTCATCGTCCCTTGGGTAAATTCAGCCTAAAAACAGGGGTTGAAGGATTGGTTCCACCTAAGTGTATACCCTTTGATTTCCCATGGACTTGGTCACAATAATGCTTAATTGTTAATTATGCAAACTTCTCCTGAATTGAGCTGGATGATGACACCACTGTTTTCTGCAGAGCTGCTTTATCTGATTCAACATCATCTCATAATGATGAATAAGTAGACTGAATAAGCACAACGTGGTCTTCTGTTGAGTTGTTTTACAGCAGAATTTGAATTTGTCTCATATTTAAAGGATCTTTGTGTCATTGATCATTATTATACTGTTATCCCTGTAACCCTTACAATCTAACAATCTAAAGCACTATTTAAATAAATGTGGCTGTATAACTTCAAAAAGGCTTTAGGCCTATGCCTAGTTCTAGTTAGTTCTTTTTTTAAAAATTGACAATTGTCTGAACTTATGAAGCAAAACAAATCTCTCATTGCAAATATATGATTCACAATCATCTTGTCAGAGGAAATAAACATTTATGATACATATTCACAAAGTTGCATTTTACATGTTCACCTTGCATTACAAACGTTCTAAATGCTTTCAGGCTGTTAGCAAAGATCGGAAACTTGGGAAGATATTTTATTACTAGAATTCTACATCAAACAAAAGACTAATTGCATAGCATTTTGAGAAATGGCTTCCAAGCCTTAGGCGATTCTCATACTTGCCAATTCTTCCTGCTCCTGGGAATTAAACAGCCTGCAGAGATGCTCTGATGCTGCTATTCAGTTCAATGCCACTGCCGGGTCAGATGCCATAATACGTGCTCTTTTTTATCAATATCGGACATGATTGGATGGATCTGCTTGGCTATTACCACCCAAGCTGACAAGGGCATGCTTGATATTTCAGACAGATATTTATACATGCTTCCATTGGCCTTTCCTGGGGTAAAGCAACACACCCGGTGAAATTGTGGCAGAAATTGCATGCTCTGGCATCAAATTAAACTGTAGATCAAGTGTGACAGGTCGAAGTGTGCTTTCTAAGGCGACAGGGAGCCCTGGGTGCTTTATGGGGTCAAGGTGGCTCCATTATGCATTAGCCTGTGGATGGAAAAGTAGGGCAAAGCTGCTCTCCTCTTGCCGCAGTGGCTGTTAACCTTTCCGCTGGATCGCCCACCTTTTATCTCCGAGGGGGGCTGTAAAACCAGCAGCCTGCTGCAAAAGGGGTCTGCTCGTAAAAATCAATTACCATGATTAAGAGGCGATTTGCAGAAGTCCTTCAAAGCCAACAATGTGATTCAGAACAGAGTTTAATATTCTGTCAAATTTCAGAGAACAATGTCATCTCTCGACACTAAATTCTCAAGAAGAAGTGCTATGAAGCACCCGAGAAACAAATTTCGAGGGGCATATGGAGTCTGAACGATTTTCGAGGATGTGACATCATGTTTCCATGGCACTAACTTTTATTCCCCAGGGCTAAATTATATGTCTCACTTTTAAAAGTCAAGTAAGGACCTCGCGCATAAAAGGTGAAGTGGCCACATCAGTTCCACATCATACACTTTGTGCATTCAAAAGCTCAGAACCAAAGAGCCCTCACAATGTAAATTACACTGGCAATTGATGACTAATGATTAGACATCAGTGCAGCTAAAACCTAATTTACTGTGACCAGATTTAAACAAAGCCATTTGAGGTGATTTTGTTATACGATCATGGCAGGAACCCCTTTACATGCTGAGAGGGAGGTGTCGCCTCCCTCGGTATTATTATTTAGCTATTATTATACACTCTAAAAATGCTGGGTTCTTTCAACCCATGCTTGGGTCCCAATGTAAACCCAACGGTTGAGTTTGTCAATTTTTGACCCAAACATGACCCAAAAATGGCTACTTGAACTAAAATAATAATGAACTGAAATTAAATGTTTATTAACGGGCAGCTCGAATCTCCCGTGGAACATTATTACAAGCTTACTGTTTTGAATCGAGCTAAGGCAAGCAGAGAGTTTTGAACACTAGCTGGTTATGTATTTGCTCAAATTTATTTTGGATATTTTTTTTACCGAAAAAAACTACGGACTGATGTCACGATGCAATAATGTATGATCCGTAACTCATAAACATTCCAGGCAGGCAGGGGTCAAAATCCTAATAAGAAATCCAAAACAATAACCAGGCAAGAAACAGAGATAAAAACAGACCTCAAAAGTGATGTGATGAATAACAAGGACTCAACAAGTAACAAACACTAAACAGGCAGGGTATTTATACACACAGAAACTAACAATCATGATGGGGAAACAGCTGCAATGAATCGTGATAAGAGCAGACGAGGATTGTGGGGAATGCAGTTCCTAATGTGAATGACACCATGGGGGAAAGGACCTCTAGAGGATCCCAGGGAACACAAACCAACACTGTGACACAACACCCCTTCTACGGAATGGGTACAAGCTGTTCCAAAATACAACTACCAAACATAAGAGTCTATAGGAGCTGGAACGGTGGATGGTCAGGGTAAGGGACGGGGGGCCAGGTCCATGACGGGGAACGGGTACAGGGAGTGACGGCTTGACCGGCGGCCAGGGTGAAGCAGACAGTACACCAAGCGGCCAAGTCGAAACAGACGACCCATTGGACGGCAAGAGTGAAGCAAACAACCCATCGGGTGGCCAGGGTGGAGACTTATCCTCGGGCAACCAGAGTGAAGCAAGCTGTGCAGACAGCCAGGGCAGAAATGTCAGTCCATCGGGTGGCCATGGTGGAGACCTCTCATGGTGGAGAAGACCCTTCGGGCGGCCACGGCAGAGACTCAAGAACAGACACATGCTCTGGAACAGGAACAGAAAAGTTATACAGGTTTAAGTTTGTTTAAACATTTTTTTATATAAAATACAATTTTAAGTTGAATTCTAAAATAGCTAAAAATAAAAGCCATACATTTATATAAATTGTGTTCCGAATTTGAGGTTGATATCTCAAAAAATGAGCTTTCGGTAAGAGTTGGTTTGGGCGCTGTAGCGGATTTCCCCATTGGATGCTAGCAAAACTCCACTGGTGCACACAGTGAATGGATTTGTTATGTGCAGTTTTCTCTCTCAATATTACAAACACACATTTTGGTTCTATAATATGCCGAAGCAGAAAACAAGAATAAAGTGAGTATTTGCTTTATAGGCCAAACCTGAAAAAAATGGCACCATCTGGTAAAAAATCTCTTAATTGCACCATTTTACTGTAAATGGCCTTGGGATTCAAAATTGCATTTTAATGGGCTTCAATGGGGACCTTTTTGTAAAAAAAAAGTCACTGAGAGGATTGTGTACCTAGTGCAAAAAAGATTTTAGGAAATAGCAGTGAAATAGTAAAATTCATAAATAAATAAATACGTACCTGTGCCAAATTTCATGCAGTTGCATTAACACAGGCAAAGTGAAAATAAATAAATAAATAAATAAACTGAAACAAAACAACTACCATTTTTTCTATCAAGCTTTTTAAGGCAACTGATATACTTATTTTTTTAAGTAAGTGAACTAAACACGTTTTACAGTGAGGTAACTAAATTTAATTAGGGTGAACTATTCCTTTAAAAAACTTGGTCCACTTCAGTGCTGAATATCCTGGATACATGCTTGGATAGTTTTAGGCTCTTTTTGGTTTAATAAATTTAAATATCTGCTGAAGCCAGTGGTTAATTTTTGAGCTCAAAACAAAAGTATGTTGTTTGCCTTCATCGTCTAGATTCAATATTATTGTGCAGAGCTATAGAAATTCTCCTCATTCTTTCACTAGCCACTTCATCTTCTCTTTATATACTGCATTTGTAATACTGGAAATTCGTATTATATCCTGGCAGAACAATGGCCCGGGTGCAAGTGATTCTCGTTGTGGCTCTTGTCCAAGAGACACAGTGTGGCAATTCATTACCCCTGCAGAACTCAGAGGAGCCGGAGTGATTACCCCCATCCATTTCAGACAATAATGGCTGCTGATACGGTGCTTCTCTGCCGTTCAATTCAACAGGACAAAGAAGCGTGTCTTGATATCCGTGCCAGGAGATATTTTGTAATTACCAGGGAGAGCGCTCTCGTCTGAGTCAGCTGCTTCTGTAGCGTAGCCGAGGCTTCAGCGCTGTGTGTGGTGAGATGCTGCCTGTCAGCTCTGTGCTCCTGCAGTGCATTTTCATTTCCATCACTTTTGAGTTGGGAAAAAATATCAAACTGTCAATATAACAAAATGGAAATCATAGTAAAAATATTTCAGAATGTTTTTGAAAGTCTTCTGCCCAACAGGCTGCATGCAATACAGTAAAAACAGTAATATTGCAAAATATGATTAAATTTTAAATTAACTCTTCTCTTTTAAAATATTTTTAGAATTGTAAAATCTATAAAATAATCAAATTTTTTATTTTCTATATAATATCTTTTCAACATGTAGTTTGAATGAATGTTGCCAGTTTTGTCAAACATATATATAGGCTCCAGTAAATAAAATGTCAAACTAAATGTCTTGTTATTGCTTCATAATTTTACAGGTTTTCATGGTCCTCAATATCACCTTCCATCCTGTGATATTTCTTAAACAAAATATCTGATCTTAATGACATGTTCCTCCAGGAAATCAAATTTCTTCTAAGTATGAGCTATAGATTTTATTAAATAAATCTGAAAAGATATGTTACTATGTATGGGGGTTAATGCAGTTGTAATCAAAATTATTCATATAAAATGTTTCCGCAATTTCAACTGGAAATGCATCTTTTAATGATGTCTGCAGTTTTAAAATTACATAGAATCTCTCACAACACCATAAACCTGAAAAACTGGTGTTGTCTTAAGCACACCTGATGCAACTCATCAAGGGCTTCATTAGTTGCACCAGGTTTGCTTGAGCTAGAACACATGAAATATATGAACTGGCTAGGTTTGTGCCACGTTTGACTGCATGTTAGAAATAAAATTCAAAAGAATGGCCCAACAAGTTAAGAGGAGACCTGGAAGATCTTACAGTGCCGATCACAGT
>JAOTRC010000039.1:21113211-21128333 GCA_027497675.1 Cyprinella lutrensis
TCCACTTTTTTTGGAAATAGGCTCATTTTACAACTCCCCCAGAGTTAAACAGTTGAGTTTTACCATTTTCGAATCCACTAAGCTGATTTTCTGATATTTAGAAGAATATCAGTAACCAGAAAGTTTCTGGTCTCATTGACTACCATAGTAGGAAAAAAATATACTATGGAAGTCAATGAGCCCAGAAACTGTCTGGTTATTGCTATTCTTCTAAATATCAGAAAATCGGCAGAATAAATTTGAAAATGGTAAAACTCAGCTGTTTAACTCTGGGGGAGTGGTAAAATGAGCCTATATCCAAAAAAGTGGAGTATCCCTTTAAAGGGTTAGTTCACCCAAAAATGAAAATTAAGTCATTAATTACTCACCCCTATGCTGTACCAACCTCGTAAGACCTTCGTTCATCTTCGGAACACAAATGAAGACATTTTTGATTAAATTTGAGAGGTGGATCACTGCTACATATACTCCTAAAGGATTGAAACTTGACAATCAATCTTGACAATTTTTCTTCATTGGCTTCATTTCCATTTTTGGGTGAACTAACCCTTTAACATTCCAATTTGAAAACCCTTGTCTCTGAAAACAAGCTTTGGTACTGCTAGCAGAGCAAAAGTTTCAGGTCATGCCTCGGGGATCCTGCGCAAACAAGATAATGAACGCTATTGAAACACATGTCTCCTGCATAAGGACAACATTCTAGAGTCTCATCCTGCAGTGATGTCTCACAAGCACATTCCAAGCATGAACAAACAGTGAGATAACTCTGAAACCAAACACGGACAGATAGAGAGAGCACAACCAGATATTACTTGCATGTCAGTTTCAAAGCCAAGCTCGCAATGTCTTTATACAAATTCTGAGCGGATCGTTTCAAAGGTGATTAAGATCACCTTTTTTTGTCTGTAACCCGGAAGCCTGAGAGAGCTGAAACCTGACGATGACAACAAAGAGGCTGAAAGTCTCACTGCTCTCTAATGTCACAGGACAGCAAGATAAATGCTGAGACACCCGGTTTGTTGTTTGGGGACCAACAAAAGCCAAAACAAATACATCTGCCTCATTAAAAACATACGTGGAGGGAGAAAGAGCTGTTGTCGGGGAATTAAAAAAATACAGTGCCTCAGAGAGTGTGTTTAATCACACAGACTCCGGTCTCTCTGAGGAAGTAGAACTGATGGTCGGGGCAAGGAGACGAAAGAGGCTGTGGGACCGATGATACATTTAAAGTAGTGGAAGGAAAGAACGACTCCACCAAAAAGAAGAAAAAAAATGTATTTCTTTCGCCAAGGTGGAGGTCGTGTGAAGGGAAACCGAAAGATACTTTAAAAAGTGTGTAGAAAGGATATGTGACTATTTAATCATACATTTACAAGGTGGACACACTATAAATGGCATGCTCCTTATTGATCTGCTCTCCCATGGCGAACGTTCACTGAAAAGGACTTTCACATTGATTCTGAGACTTCTTTGAAGAAGAAAAAAAATTATAGTATGAACTACACGAGTGAAAGCGATTGACTAAATAGAGAGGAGAGCGAGATACCCTCCAAGATCTGTTTTTTTCCTCACAATAGATGGTGGTGCAGCCTTATTGTAGGTCTCGTCACAGCGAGGTGAATAATAACATGCAAATCGACCAGCACGCTCTAAAAGTGGAAGCCAGCCAAGCATTTACTGTTAAAAATCCCCATATTCTTCACTCTCATGCTAAATTTGCGAGCCTATGTAAACATCTATTTTAGTCAAGCTTGAGAGGCTGAGAGAACAGAGGGACTGTTAATATTCTCTGCCTTATTTATATTCATAGTGGGACAATGCTTGAGGGAGAAATACAGGACAAGGAAGATGATGGAAAAAATTCGAGAGAACGAGGGAGAGCAAACGAATGCATAGAGCCTGGCGGGAACAAGTAGAATCTGTGACTCGAGGCAGAGCGGGTAGAGCTGGATGTCTTTAGAGAGCAGCATTGGAAGAGAAAGACAGATAACCGGAGGAGAAAACTCAAAGTCGATTCGTTCTCGCTAACCCTGGCCACCATCTTTGTTTGGCCACAAGTTTCCAGATTATGTAAAAAGTCCTCAGGATAAAAGGAGTTGGGGATTCGACACTCCTCAGAGTATGAAAATACAGACTAATCAAACTTTCATGGCAGACAGTGGATGAGGAGAAGTTTCTGCGCTCATCCCGGGAATAGCGTCTGAATAAAAAAAAAGGGAAAATTCGAGATCAAATGCATGAAGGCCAGAGATCTTTTCAAACTCTAAAGCCAGAGGGGTTTTTTCAAACTCTCACATCCTCTAAAGCAGAAAAAACCCTCAAATCCATGTATGTAAATGGCGGCGCTATGTCAAGGAGCTGATTTGAACGGTTGTGGCAACCAGAGAGTGGAGGTTATTCATGCACTCAGGCATCTGAGGTAGACATCACAATTGGGACTCCATGCACGTTACCAGGGCTCTCCGTGTATGCCTGCGGCTCCTTCCCTCGCTGGAGCTCTCAAACTAGGACAGAGTCTGAATTCACCAACTATCCTTCTCAAGAGCACTCAAGAGCAGAAAGGTTCCTTGGGTTGGGACATTTGGAGATGCACTCTTTTCAGAGCATTTGGAGGGTTTGGTCCATGACTGAATGAGAACGAGACAGATGTGCGTCTGATTTTAAGAGATGTTAGTCGTCTGGAGATTGCTGCAGTAGCAACTCACAACGTATAAAAAAAAGGATATGAAGAGTGCTTGCCTGAAGCACAAGTACTATTCCCATTACCGGACTTTCCTCACTCTTAGGAACCGAAAAAAATCCTCCCTCCAAATTAACCTTCTTTTGACTCATCTTAACAAAGAACCCAGCGATGTGACGGAGGAGGTTGAGGCGATCCGAGAGGTCCTGCAAATGAGTGAAGTCATTATTCGTGACGGGCTCTCGCGGCTCTCGCCTGTACCTGAGCGGCTGAGAGAGAGTAAAGCATCGCATCACATTTCCATGGCAACACTGTTGTGACAAATGGAAAAGAATCAGTAATCCATAAAAGTGACATTCCCTGTCTGTGAGAGTACTTGCCTGTAGATTCTATTTAACAAGGAAGTTGCAAAAATCCAGGGTTGTAAAGTTTAACATCTTCACAGGGGTTTAAACTTTAAGAACTTTAAAGATCATAAATTCAATGAAAAACTTTCAATTTTAATATATATTTGTATACTATGTTTTACAACACATGCTGCATCGAACTAACGCAGAGCAGTGTTGGGCAAAATTAAGATATTAAAAATGGGCTTTCTTTTCAATGCATGAGTTTGAACTTTTAATGTTTTGGCCACACCCCACCAGAAGATAAGCTGGAATGAGATGAAGTGGAATTCATTAAATGTTAAAGGTGCTGTAGGACATGGGGAAATGCCTGATAGCACTAAAAGCGTACCTCCCACCTTCCCTGCAAATCGCCTTCCAAAGCCACGCATCCTGAAAACAATGAACGCGCACAGCCAAGAAGACCGGAGACAGCCTTGCTGCAATAGCCTACCAATATCATGTATCAGTCCAGTGAGAAAACTTTATAGCACATTTAGTAACACTACAATACCAAACGTAGACACATTCTTAAAAAACGAATTATATGCAGCAAGTTTTCCGTTTGTTTAGCTAGCAAAACTGATGAGTTGAGAGTCTGCTTGGCTCCGATGAAGATATATAGATTGTGTATGCCATTCTCGTTGTCTGCACAGCGTATGTGAACGTGCTGATGACATATATTTGCGTGAACAGCCTGCGCAGTGGTATGCAAACAACACAACGATTGAACAAACACTTTATGATCCCACGCCTTCCACAGACAACATATATCAAATAAATTTAAACCGCAACATAGTTACTTTCAGGATATGAGGAGACTTTCAACCAGCATAACAACAACAACAACAAATCTGCAGAGAATCACTTATGGCACCTTTAATTTATAAAAATGGGTAACACTTCACAACAAGTAAACATTAGGCAATGCATACACTAAAATTAACTAACAATGAGCAATATATTTGATACTTTATTTACCTTTGATACTTATTTTATATCTAATGTAGTTAATAAAAATACAACATTGTTAGTTCATGTTAACTCAGGTCCATGAAATAATATTAGCACCTTTTGATTTGAAGAATAAGTTAGTAAATGTTAGAATTAACATAGTAAGAAAGCATTTATTTTCCTCTTGTTTGCTTGTGCTTGAATGGACATATTCACACAAGATTGTCAAAATGCGGCAAGTATCCTCGTAAACCTACTCGGTTACATCTTGAATGAACGTAAACAGGTATGTTTACACATAAATAATACACATATGTAACACTATATTGGATCCGTGCAGCTCTTAAAGTAACAGTAGCCTAATAAAACTGCTGCTGTCTTTGTTTTTAATGTTAATCAGAAAACAAAGGGGGAAAACATCGCTCACTACTCTTGACTGAATACCTTTTGTAATTTTAATAAGGATTAATCTATATTTCATTTTAACAGTGAAGAATGCAGTGCTATTTTACATTTGATTATGCAATTTCTGTACCTGAAAACTATTCTTAGACGTACTTGAAAAAAAGTATTTTTTTTTTCAAACAATTTAAATTTGCAAAGATAAAAATGTTAGTTATGCAAGTTTCTTTGAATTCCAATACTTTTTCATTGAACTCGAATTACAATTTAAATTCAGGCGAATGCCAAATTCAGTGCTGAGAGTCAAATACGTCCCGGCCTCAGACCATTAGCACTGTGGTCACCATCTACAATTGTGCTGAGCCGCTCAGATGAGAGTCACAACAGAGGTTAATAACAACAGCAGAGCTCTGCCTCCTCCTCCTCATTTGTGTGGTGCAGACATTTTTGATGCCAGCTGCAGTCTATAGTATACCAGTCAGACAGTGAGAGACGCTTCACTGCCTGCATCCCTCCAGGATTGATTTCACTGCTTACATATTAATCAATATCTTAATTAACAACACAATATTATATTATTTCATAAAGGAGTGTCCCAGGTTCAAAACAGTTAAGGTCTATTGACAGTATCTGTGGCATAACGTCGATCACGGTTACCGTGAGAACGACGGTTATAGTTGAACACCGTCATTAGGCCGGAGACACACTGGCTGCATGGCGTAAGCGTCTTGTAAGCGTGGGGTGTCCGTTTTTATTTCGGCTCTCATGTTATCAGATTAGAGCTTGCACACTGCGGAAAACGTGTGCATGCTTGAAATAAAACCAACGCCTATTTTTCACGAGACACGCAAGCGTGTTGGAAGCGTTTCCAGGCAAAAGTACACAAATACATATGAATAAATTACATTTTGATGTTTGAAAGTCTAGGTTTTGACAGAACTATCACAGACCATCACAGAATTATCTGTGGTAGTCAATTCGCCTCATTCGCACGTATACCACGCTAAACACCTCAATCACGCCGCAGGACATCTAGACGTGCGTAAACGCGTCTTTACATTGAATTAACATTGAAATCACCCACGCCAGACGCTCATGAGTGAGCGAGTAATCAAAAAACCTTTGCTTTAGCCTCAATTGAGTGTAACACCGTATGTGTAACTTCGGCCATTCTCGGTGATGTGACTCGGACACTAACTCTACTTGTTATCATAGACACAGATAATCAGATTGTGATGTTTATTCTCGTTTCAGTAATATCCTGAATATGCTGCCGTCCTTTCGACACACAGCTCCACTGCTCAACGGACCTGTAACTGTCTTGCAAGTGTTGATAGGCTATTACTCGTGAGATCAGATAGTGCCGTGGACGGGACATTGAGTTGAATGGTGTTTACAGAGAGGCTGCAGCAGCTATAGTAGAGCCAGCCAAGGTAGCAAACATAAAATTGACTTTAATTAAATCACGGACCTGTGATGAGTTTGGTTATTCGTCTTGCCACTAGTATAATAGCACTGATCCCTTTGAGAAGAGGCAGAGATACACTGACCAGAAAGAGGAAAATCCCACACATTTCCCCCGGCAAATCGCACCCTGCCCCTACGGTTACCACATAAAACATTTTAGACTTTATGTAGAAATCTTAAATACAATAAGGCAACTACCACTGAGGTACATGATCCAGGAAATAAAAGCATATAAATACACAGTGTTAAAAAAGGTATAAATAATTGATGAAGGTATAAATAGGAATAAAAAGTAAACATCCATAGGATACGTACAAGGATAGCAGATATCAAAACACCCTGACAGGAATTAAGTTGCATTAACGCAAAACCAGAAGCTCATCTGGCTAGAAAATTATCTTTAGAAGGATGATTTAGCTCAAATGATAATCAGGCGCTTCAACAATAATACAAGTTTCACATTTATGCTATTAAACCTCCTGGAACACTTGGCCTGCTTACTTATATTGTAACTGTACATGTCTACTGGAGCAGAAAACGGAGAGAAAAAAAAAAACTTTCTTTCTTACACAACTTTACGTTTGATGTGTTTGTTTACAGAATATGATGAATCTCAGAGTCAGTTTTCTCCTTCCAAAACAGAACACACACATATACACATACAATTAAGTGGAAAAACATCTTATCAAAACATCTTCTGGATCTGCAAAGCTCTAGTCAGTTAAACATTAAAAAATGCTTCCAGGAAAAACACCAACGTTCAAATTGAACAATAATGAAAGCCGACGGCTTTGCCAAGACATAAGCAGAAACATCTGTGCCCGACAATGTAATTTATTCATTTATTGTCAGCTGAGAGACAATATTTTGATAAAACAAAATTTCCCGCAAGAATGACACAACGAGAGAATCGCGCTCACATGTGCCACAGCAGAGTTCCTGGAGCAGGTGGTCTCTCTCTCCCTTCCCTCGTTTCCACAAAGACTGTGGGGGAAAAGCTAATGTGGTACACAGAAAAACTGGCAAGAAGAGCCAGCAGATAAAATATCTTCCAGATAAAATCATTGGAAGGGTTAGAGAGAGAAAAAAAAACTTATGCAGTTTGTCATTTGACAATGAGCATTAGCAGAGAAGATTGGCTATTACTGCTGGAAAAGGGCAATAAAATTCAAGACCAGAGATACAAAGTGAGACGTATTTTATGCGTAAAACCCTGCAGTATCGCAAACACACACACTAATGTATTTATGTTTCTGGTTCGGATATTTTGCATGTGCCATTTGAGGAACTCAAGGTGAAAGATACACTTTGCTATTTTAATGATGCACAGCTGTCTAGGGATGATAGACACAAACAGTGGACAATGGGAGTATTGTGTCAAGATACAATATCATGATTATGATATGTTGCAAGTTGCAGTTGCAACATTGCGATATTATTTTACTATATACTCAAGTACTATACAGTATGTACTTTCCCATGACCCCTTACTATAGGAGAAAATTAGGTAAAATGAAGGATTTTATACTTCATTTTTCTTTTACAATTTACATGCACAATTTACATGATGTTCACCAACAAATGAAAATAGCATCTATAAAGAAATTTGACTTTTTAAAGAAAGTTCTTGAATACTTTCCCCACAATGAAAAAGGAGGTGTATTTTAAAAAAAAAAAACATTTTACAAATTTAATTTCACAAATCAGCCATAGAAACGCTTAATATTCAGAAAGTTTGAATAAAACGAATACATTTTTTTAAAATGTAATGGTATCAAAGAGATAAATAATAGATCAGTTTTCTATTCGTAGAAAAAAAATGTGTTTTGTTAAGTAAAATGATCTTTAGCCAAATCGCATAGTTTTTTATACTCTGGCAAATCACCAACATGTTTAATACATTTTAAGACCTGGATACATTTGTTTATAATTAACATAAAAGTATTTGAACTATAAAATGGACCATATAAAAAGGCATAACTTTTAGTGTTCTCCTCTTAATCGCTGACAGCTTTATATGATGGGTCCTTTCAACAAGATCACATCAAAAATGGTGTCTCCCCTAAACAAGCTTTAGTAAAATGCAGAGAACTCGCTTTCATGTTGAGAAACTCTGAGGTGAGCGAGGACTTGCCACATGAAAGAAAATGTAGGAGACAGAAAGAGAACAAGAGAGAGAAACATGTGAAAGTGTCAAGAGAGACTTTAAGGCAAATATATCAGTGCCTGCACATGGCCTGTGCTGATGTAGGAAATGCAGACTATTGAGAACGTCTTTCACTATTATTCACAGAGGAAAAGGGATAAGGGCAGGGATGAGAACAGACAGGCTCAAATGTCCATCCACACCCGGGCACCAGCTGACATAAAACGAACATGGGATTATAAAAAGAATTCATACGACTTGTGCACTATATTTCAAATCTTTTAAAGCCATTTAATATATTAGCTTTCTGTGAGCAGAACAGGCCAAATTGTGCCTGTTATTGACTGAAAGTATTCAATCGCACACTTTACAGGAAGCAAATTTGTCAGCACTGACACCAAAATTATTGCTTGTGAATAACCTATTTTTCTTCTATTGCTGGAATACGGTTCATATATGTCCATATTTGGCCTTTTTATGTGCACTGTAACATTTGGATAAAAGCGTGTGTACTCTGTGTCTAATTGTACTTGTTTACAGTGTTCACTTTCTTTTTTATTCATTTTTTTCTTTATATTATAAAATATTTTTTTTTCACAGATTTATCAAGTTCCCCAAAAATATTTAAAATTATTTTATTATTATTTTTTTTAAATTGAATTAAAACATTTGAAAATAATAATGTTGCATTTTGCATGTGTTATTTACTGTCACTGTACTGTAAGCTTTCACTGAAGACAATCTTCCTAAAAAACAAACAAATTTAATTTAGGGTTTTCATTCTTGCATGAACTATCCCTTTAACAGACAAGCAAGCAGACTAATTTGGATCCACTCACTGTGAAACGATGTGACAAACCATCAATCATTTGGGAAACATTTAATAGGATGCTTTCAATTTCAGATCCCCTTCCCAGAATTCTCAGCTGATGCGACTGACACCTTACTCTTGACCCATTTTGTGCATCTCCCAAGTCAGTTAGAGCGAAATTATATATTCCACAGGATGTTTCAACAACCCCAGATCAACTATGAGCCAGAACACACAGCCCTGGAAAAAACAAAACAAAAGAGCTTTGTTTGGCAGGTCTCTAATCAGCAGAAGATGGGGTGTGTGAGCGCCCCAAACACCTCTCTCCGTCCCAGACATAATTTAACATCTCTCCTAATTACTGCATCAAGGCATCACAAAGAATAGCTTTAGCTCGGTGCAGTATACCAGACTTTCATTAAGGGTGGATGAGAAGGGACATGAATATGATGCCTTTGCCTCCATTTCAAAAGAATTTATATTTTGATCTTGGAGGAAATAAACATGAGACACAAAAATTGCTCTCTCCAAAATCATACACGCCTCTCTCTTCTAATATCTGTGAGCGTGTTTGACAAAACATGAATCAACACAAGCGTCCCAAAGGGTTGAGGTGAACTAGGAAAATCAGCCAAGAGTCGGCAGTTCATTATTCCAACCAGCCTCTCCACCTACATGCAGGTTAATGTACCAAGTGGTAACGGCTGAGACGGAGCCTAAAAGCTGCCGCCGGCACTTATCTGGCTGTCAAGGCCACGGCGGAGACATCTAAAGGGAAGGTGTAATGTTTCAGAGTCTGAAGGCGCAAGCCTGCCCACTGCCTCCCCTCAGAAATCATTAAACTGTCTGTCACATCTAGACAAAAGAAGTGCTCATTACAGCGCACAACAGTGATAACGTAATGTCACGGTGAACACACCCAGTCATTGGCTTTCCCTGTTTCAACTCGGATACATAAAATGCAATTTTATGACCCGTAAAGTTACACAACAAAGCCATTAGGGACCAAAAAAGCAAAGCAGCAAAAAAAGAAGGAAAAATAGATTAAATGAGTAGTAAACATTGAATTTAATGCTTGCATTCAGCCTTGAAAAAAGAAGGGAAAAAAAAGATAAGAAATATTTCTTTCTATAATTTAAACTTCCAACAAAAAGAGATTAGCTCTTATGTGAAAATTACTGAGTAAAAACACTTTGGTCTTGCTTTTTTAATCAATTCCCAAGTTATTTGACATTAAAAAGAGTGCACAGAAATAATAAGAGACAATTTATTTATTTTTCTTTTACTCAAGAAAATTAGTGGTGATTGCCTAGGCATACTAATGTGTTCCTGCTGTTTACGCTGTTGTTGGGGTGTTTGGGACAGTTGCTAAGGTGCTTTGGACGGTTGCTAGGTGGCTTGTTCGTCGGCCCAAGCCAAAAGAACCGAACCCTCAATTCTCCTGAATATTCTGTTTGCATTCTTGTAACTCAAACAGTATGGGTTTGAATCCCATGCAATGCATGAACTAGTAAAACTTTATACATTGAATGCAATTTGAGTTGTTTTTATAAAAGTCTAAACAATTAATAGCATACCTCTCCTCAACAAACGGACTTAATTGAGACATATTAAGGTTAAGGTTTATTATTTATAGTAAGCGTTTTGAAGAACAGGCTTGAATTGCACCTCAGCAAAGCAACCATGGAAAAGACCAGTCATTAATAGAATCTTAATTGGTGAAAGTGGATTAGACGAACTTCAGTGATCTCCATCAGAGAAACACCTGATGACGAAGAGACTCGTGGGATTTCTCACTGCCAGATACACACGGTTCAACCCTTCAGAGACATGATAATAGAATGTTTCTGTTCTAGCTAACGGCCTTAGCTTTGAACCTGTGGAGATTGGCTGAATTTCCGGTTCAAATGCCTCAAGGGAACTGACTTTAAAGAAAAAGTTGAACAATCTTTTTATTCAAGTCGCTGCCAAGTTTCAATGGTTTTATCTTCTGACATAAGAAGAAAAATGCCTTTTGGTGTGAGATAAGAGAAGATCAATGCTAACCACCAGTAAGCACATGCATTGACATCTGTATAGTAGTGCATCATCTAGAAAGCATAACAGTGTTCTTTCAAAATCATAAATGTCATGAAAACATCTATTGAATGTCGTTCTAAGACCCAACCGGGAACACTTTAACAGATTAGCAGACGGCTATATCTCCAAAATATAATCTTCCAGGTGAAAACGCAAGCATTTCACAGACATCTACGAGTTTTGCATTTACTATAAGAGTCCAAACCCAACTCTTTGAGAGTTTCCACTTGGAAGTACCTCATACATCCCCTCCGCATCTTTTTCATTTCCTGTTCACCTGGTTTTGAGAGGAATGTTCCGAGCAGGCTGAGCAGCAGACGAATGTATACATTCTGGAAAAACTGTCTTGCGAATTCTTCCAGGCAACATCTGCTTTGTGTTTCAAGTCTAAAACCCAGCAGGAAGCCATTCCGTAGTCCCGGTCAATTACGTCGACGTGACTTTCTGCCCTCTCCTCTAGCACCTGCTGTTGGACATAAAGATGCCAGACATCGTGCAGCCCAGACAAACAGAAAAAGAAGGCAGATATGTTCTCTTTGCTACTTTATATGTCTTTGCACACTTACATAAGCATGCCACACTCATCTATCCAACAAAGAGACAGATGTACTCAAGCACAGTGCGAGTTAGAGCCCAGGTGTGTCTCATTTCTGGGTGAAATGTTCTGGGCATGATAAGTGTGAGATCTATCCCAGCATGTGTCTGTCTGACACCTCTGCTTTGGAACTGGGAAATTCATCTCCTCGGTTTTCTCCAGGATACCTCCAGCACACCGCCTTGGAATGTGCATGCGGAGACTGACCGGGGGCCGGAACACCCTCGCCGTGGAGGCTTCTTCCCTTTCGGTCTCAATACATCTGCCAGCGTCTCAAGATAACAATAATAATAGCAGACCCATAAAACCAGTGAGCCTGTCAGACCGGCACAACTCTTTAACTCAAACAGACCCCTGGTCTGCATTTCAACACAGCTGCCGCAACACAGAGTGAATAGTTAATGAATTTCTGAACTAACATGCATGATGCCAGATATGAGGTAATCTACTGACCTACTCTTACATGGAATTATGAAGGCAAAGAAATATCTCTTCCCTACATAACACATCTAGGACCAATACAAATAAAGCTGTGAGTGCATCAGACCAAAGCTTTAATCAAAGAGATGAGACACCAGAGGAACCTTTTCATATGGCACTTTTCCACTGCATGGTACGGTACAGCGCGGTACGGTACGGCACGCTTTGGCACTTTTCCACTGCATGATACGGTACTGCGCGGTACGGTACGGCACGCTTTGGCACTTTTCCACTGCATGATACGGTACGGAACGGCTAGCTTAAATGGTACCACCTCTGTTGAGGTTCCAAGCATACCATACCGATTCTAAAATGTGACGTGAAAGCACTGCAGATCACTGATTGGTCAGACAGAATCGTCACAACCAGCGTCATTATATTTGCGAGACATCCAACCCGCTAGCACCTGTTTTAAAATGACTTGCTTGAAGAAAATAGAAAGAAAGAAAACTTCCAAAAAAGATATGGCTGAATCGTGGTCAGCGGGCGAAGTGCAGATGTTTCTCTAGTTGGTTTCCGAGGAGCGGATAAACTTTAAAGATTTTGACGATTTCTCACCACAGGAACTAGAAACGATTTTAGTTCTAGGAACTCCTTTTGGAGCAACTAATTTAGCTCCTACTTCAGTGTAGGGTCTAAATCAGCACTATAGGAACTACAAGTGATGTTAGTGTTACCTGATTGGCCAAACGCATGTGAACATCACCATCCACCATTTTTTTTTTTAAACTGTGAAAAACACACAGCCTATATATTTAATCCACAAAATAACTCTACACTGGACAACAACAACACGGCATAAGCTAATATCTTTTTATATATGGCTACTTTCTATGTATAACAGTTATATCTAAATACGTATTAGACAGGAATGTTAGACAGATCGTAATTGAATGAACACGGTGAATGCAAACACTGTTTGTTTGCTCAAGCTCAGGAGTTTATTTGCTCAGGCTCTCAGTGCCGTCAAAATACAGCTCCGCCGCGGAGTCAAAAGAAAAGTCACAACAACAAAGGTGGCTCACGTCACTTCAGAGTTCCTACTGGCGGGGCAAATCCGACCAGGAAAAAGTTCCTAAGGGAACTATTAGTTCTCAGGATGGCCAATTCCTAGAACTAAGTTCCCAGAACTACCCGGTGCAAAAGCACCTAAAATTAGATTTAAGGAGAAAAGACAAGAGAATGAGACATTAAGACACAAGGTGAGACACAAGATGACATGTAAGCAGAAGGGGTGAAAGAAGAGGTGAGATTTAGAAAAAAAAAGGTCAAATGAAAAAAAAAAAAAGAAACAAGATCTTCTCGACTCGAGGCAAGAAGAGAAAAGGTAAGATAAGAGACTAAATTATATGGAAGAGAAGAGAAGAAAAAGAAAAATCCAAAAAAGTAATGGCTGAATCGTGGTCAGTGTGCAGATGTTCCTCTAGTTGGTTGCAGAGGAGCGGATAAACTATAAATATGTTGGCGCGTTCTAAAAACTATAAACCACACGGAATAAGCTAACATCTTTTCAAATGTGGCTACTAAGAGAAGGGAATAGAAGAGAGAACTCCTCAGCCAGGTGTTTATCTTGTCTCTGTGAAGGGACCCCCATAAGTGCTCACGTCTTTCCCACGACAGAGTGTTTATTAGTTTTGCCCTTTCAGAAGCTCTGCTGAGGGACCCACCGTGATTAATGTTTAATGAAGGAGCTGACACCACTTCCAATTCAGCCCCTGTCTACCTGAGACAGATACCCAGAGCTCCAAGTAATTGAAGTCACAATGAGTCTCCTTTGACTGGGAAAAGAGGAGAAAACAACAGCCATCAAGGGAGGAGGAAGAAAGTTCATAAAAGAGAGCAAAAAAGTTAAATATAAGGACGAAACAAAAACAAGTCGTAGTCAGAAACTGTTAATGTAATTCAGAAAGTTACTCAACTCATCAAACACCGATTGTCTCTATTTTTTCTTCCCTTTCTCTCGATGGAGGCCTCTCGATAAACAAAGATGCCTAGCACCACCATATAAGTCTCTGTGTAAGTGTGTATTCTTGTACAGTATATGTGGTTTATAAGGACACAAATGTCTATAATGGCATGGGTATTAAAACGAAACACGTCAAGTGTCCTCAAACCAAATTTTTTTGAAAGTCAAAAAACTATTCTGTGAAGGGTAGGTTTAGTGAAAGGGGACATAATAGTAAAAACCATTACACCTATGGAGAGTCCCCGTAAACCATATAGACTAGTGTGTAGGGGTGTGTGTGTGTGTTCCATGAAGGCAGTGAATCTTCAGTTCCTACAGTGGCTAAAGGTTAACAGCTATACACATGAATAACTAGCCCCATGACAGCTAGCTTTATGATTATAAATCACACCCAATGCAGGTATTGACAGCACAATAGAGATAGAGGTTGTGGGTGAAACGGACAAAAGCTCAATTGCAGATTCAGTTCTGGTCTGCATTGATTCAGTCTTAAGGTATTCAGCTCGGATGAACAGGTTCTTTTTTTTAGTGAGCCAATAAATATAGCATGACCAGTGTGGGCCAATTGCAAGAGAAACTACTAAATATGAGATGTAGACGAGCCAGACACACCACTTGGTGTTTTAATCCACCTTTTTTCTACTTTCAACTACTGTCCTGATTTCTTTGAGAAAAGGGTTTTTTTCCAGATCAATCTAATGGACAAATTTAGCTCAATTTACGTACATATTAGCCCGGCCGGAGACGACGGAAAAACATTTGGAGAGCATCGGTTTTCGTTTCTGCTCTGATAGTTGCAAGAACACGCCGAACGCTGTGAGTGTGTTCGAAACCAGGAATGGCAAGAGAACATCGTGCTTGGTGTGTTTTACGTAAAAACTAGGGTCTTCAGCCGACAATGTTTAAGTCCTGTCTGGCTAGCGCGCTTCCCATAATGTTTGCGCATTGCGCAAGTCAGTAGGCAGGCAGTCTTTTGTGGCTGACCCTGAATTTAGCGTCGTCCCTTTCTGATCTGTTCGATTAAAACGCATCTTAAAGGGATACTCCACATTTTTTTGGAAATAGGCTAATTTTGCAACTCCCCCAGAATAAACAGTTAAACAGTTGGGTTTTACCGTTTTCAAATGTATTCAGCCGATTTTCTGATATTTAGAAG
>JAOTRC010000039.1:21138434-21149170 GCA_027497675.1 Cyprinella lutrensis
TAATATAATATAATATAATATAATATAATATAAGTACCCATGGAATGACGCTCTATATAAGCACGATTGTGATTCGGCCATAGGCAAAGCACGGTTAAGAGTGTAAAACTGTGTTTATACATCAGTTCGACAGCACAAGAGTGTAAAAAATTTGAAACTCCAACAAAGTGTCTTTAAAAGCCCGCTTTTATAAGGATAAAATCAAAGAATTTTAACAGTTTAACAGTTGAGCCCAAGCCTGCATTACTAATTCTGAAATTTCACTTCAGAACTTCACTGAAACTTACTGTAGAGTACAGTGTTATGAGTTTGACTAAGCGAGTGTATTATCTGTATCTAGCTGATGTCCTTTGGTCAATTTTACATTTATATTCACAAAATTTGTTTGAATATCCGCTGAGAAAAGTGATATCTTTGCAAGTCAATGCATTTGTAAGTTGCATCTTATTGTTTACAACCTTGTTTCAGTTTCTGTCAATATAAAAGCCTTTCCTACCGACTCACTCATAAAATATTGTCTGCCATCTAATGCTGTAATAATGTAGCTCAATACCAAATAATATTGCATTGAATATGTTATTGAAAAATAATATATTATTTTGCGCGTTTCAGTTTTATTCTATGCAATACTGCATGTGAAGCAATAACAGTATAAGAGTAATAGAGCGAAGAAAGAAAGAGCGAGTTATGATGTAGGGGGTTTCTAAAGGGGTGGTCTAGGCGAGGCAGTGTGAGATATGGAGGTGTTCTTCCAGCAGGCTGCTTCCTTTCAGCTGTCATCTGTCTCTGTCAGCGCATGAATTCTCATACACGACTCTGAGCTCAGCAGAGCACAGCTGTCTGCCCTCTCTCATGACAGCCAGCAGGACAGCGTGATGCCCGTCACCGCTCCGACATGGCACACACACACGGAGAAGAGCTACACCTGATACAAGGTGTAGGCCTGAATGAAATCTGCACACATATTTAACATTTTGGGGGGGACATCTGCAGAATTCTGTGGATTAGACTAAAAAGCGATGCATATAATAACCTATATAACCTGTGCGTATAACCACCCGACCAAGCCCTGCTGTTTTTTAGAACAAATTTTACTTAGCATTAATACTTTCAGATTGTTTCTCTGCTGAAGCTATTCTGTAGTGGACAAACACAGCTGTCCTACAAAATATGTACTTTTATAATTGTCGATTGTTTGTTAGGCTTTATGCTTTTCCTAGGGTGCCACTGTACAACTGGCCAACAAGGCTACAGATGAAAACTAGCCCTTGCCTAATTCTGGCATGTTACTGGTGTACTGTTATTAATATGAACTGGGGGTTTGAACAAGGGATGTTAACAATTAATCGACGATCGATTAATTGTCGATAATACATTTAATCGATAAAATGTATCAATAGTCAATTAAACAGTTTCATGCACGTACTGCTAAACCATGAAACACGTAAAGCTAGCGCGCCTCTTCCGAGTTCCTCTTTGCCAGCTCACTATGACGTACGTTAGAAGCGATTCTGACGAATGGAAATCTCGCTTGAGAGCCCATCTACTTTGAGTGTAACTAAATGAGCCAAGACCTCTTTGGTCTCAATGTGACCACTGAGAGTGAATGCTCACACAGGATTGCACTACCCTCCGTGTGTAGCCTCTGAAAATCCCTTGTGCTCTTCAGCACCACAGACAGCACTTCTGGAAAAACAAACATGATCTGACCCTGTGTCTTTTTCAAGATGTCATGCAGTATTTCTGGATGAGGTCAATGTCTGACTCCGGCCGACGGTCATGATTGCTGTCTCATGTGCTTGGGCTATAGGCACGCTGAAATGACGTTCATGGATGACTCGTGTTCCTGAGACCGCTTCAGCACTGGCTTCACCGCTGAGTCCCAAGATGGGCATGGCAGAGCGGTACGTACCCGGTGCACATCACCCCGGACTGTCGCCAAACTCTCAACCCGTGGTTGGACCCCGTTCCTATGGGCAGGTGTTTCCCTAGAACAAGTGTCCAGGCATGCTGTGATTTTCTGGGGGTCTACGTACAATGGGCATGCAGTTTCAGGTCTGTGGACAGGGGCCTCAACTGCATTGGCATATCAATTCCCTCTAGTTGCTCAAAGTACGCCTTGCGCTGGGCCGCCTCAAAGGGCCGCTATATGGCAAGTATGCACTGGTCCGAATGGACAGCACTGCTGTTGGGTACATCAACCGTCAAGATGGTCTACGCTCCCACAGCATTTCCCAACTCATCTGCCATCTCCTCGTATGGAGGAAGATGCATCTGAGGTCGCTTTGTGCCATTCACATCCCTGGTGTGCTCTATCGTGCAGCCGATGAACTCTCACAACAGCCTACGCTTCCGAGAGAGTGGTTTCTCCATCCCCAAGCGGTTCAGCTGATATGGGACTTCTAGATCTGTTTGCCTCTCCGAACTCGAACCATTGCCAGTTGTTTTACTCCCTGACCGAGGGCACCCTTGGCACAGATGCACTGGCGCACACCTGCGCAAGTATGAGTTTCCCCAAGTGAGCCTTCTCGCACAGACACTGTGCAAAGTCAGGGAGAACGAATAGCAGGTCTTGTTTGTTGCACCATATTGGCCCAACTGGACCTGTTTCCCAGAACTCATGTTCCTCATGACAGGCCCTCCCTGGTCCATTTCTCTGAGGAAGGACCTGCTTTCTCAGAGACGGGGCACTTGATGGTACCTGTGTCCAGACCTCTGAAAACTCCATGTCTGGTCCCTGGAGAGGCCGTGGAGGTTCTAGGTGATCTACCCTAGGTGGTGGTAGACACCATCATTTCTGCTAGAGCCCCCTCAATGAGCCGCCTCGATGCCCTAAAGTGGAACTGTTCATTGAATGGTGTTCTTCCCCCAAAGATGTCCGATCACAGTCGTGCTTTCTTTCCCGCAAGATGGGTTGGAGCGAAAGCTGTCTCCCTTCACCCTCACCCGCTATCGCCACACATTACCATGCAGTTGAAGGTAAGGCATTGGGAAAGCATAACCTGATTGTCAGGTTCTTGAGGGGAGAGAGGAGACTGAATCCAACTTGTCCCCCATGGCGTCTGATGCCAGGCATATACTTGTATGTTTTGTGGAACCTGAGCTAGGCTGGATGTCCATAAGTAGCGGTCCCTGTGGCAAAGCCATATAGTATTTGTATTCCTCCAGTCAGCTCCTGCAGACAAGCCCATGTTTTTCCCTCAACAGCCTGCACAGTAGTCTCCACTCGTGCTATTATAACATGACTATGATTGGGACTGTTATGTAACATAGCATTATAAAGAGAGGAATATTGTAATAAAACATGTGAATTATTTGGGTTTAGTTGCACATTGCTTCAGGTAAAGCATGTCCACAACATGAGTCATTCTGAATGGCAAGTATATTATTTATATTAAAACCCATCTCATTCATTAGGTGATTAAAAAAAGTGTTTTGAGCAGCATTTGCAGACCCTGACATGCTGTTGGCCATCCCCTATGCCACTGCAGCAGACATATATGGCACTATCAAGTCTAACGATCAATCAATTCATTTATCGTTAATTTAAACGACGATCGATCATAGGAATTGTGAAAATGTACATCCAAGTTTGAACTGACATGATGAGTTAACAATCTAGGGGCAAGGAATATGTATAACCTTGTGAAAGAGAGCAGTTTGAATTGGCAGAGAGCTTCATGCTGAATTCATTGTAGGTCTCTGTGCTCCTCTCAAAGAATATCAAAAGAATCCCTAATAACTATGCACCGCCACTGTGTGGGATACAGACTGGGTCACTGTGGTGCCAATCTCAGTCCATGAACTGGAAATAGTATTATGTCTTCCATATGTGGGCTAAAAACCTCAAGCCAGATTTGTGTTATTCCTTTGTTGTTATTTTTCAGCAAACAAAGACGGATTGTATTCTCATAAACACCAAAGAACAGAGTTTCCTGTTCAAACCAGGTCAATACTTTATCCTCCAGCTCCACCCCATAAATCTCAGAAACAGTTGCAGGTCACCTGTACGCAAAACAGCCATTACAGAAACCTAAACGCCTCATCTTAATGTGGGTGGCACTAAATTTCACACAATAAAGAGAACAGAACCCTAATAAATGTAGCCTCAGAGCTAAAATAGTTCTGAAACAGACTCCAAAAGAGGGAAAATATCTCTTTCCCCCCTCTGTGTTTGGCCCAGAGCCCTTTATACACATACTTCAGCCAGACCTCTAGGAGTTTACTGCATAATTACAGTCAAAAACACAGGGGCTGATATATTAACAACAGCTACCGCTGGGCTGTGACCTTCTCACTCCTTTTGAAGTGTGCAGTGAGCGAGAAAGGGAGAGAGAAAACTGAAAAAGAAAATGAAAGTTATTTCGGATAAGGTCACACAGCTCCCACAGCTGCTAGCTACAGTATGTATCTGCCATCTATGTAGCATGTTAATTCCTGTAGCCTGAGGGGCTTTTTGTAAAATACAATGTCATGTGTGTATATATAGCTGCATTTACACAGTAGGGCCAAATAAACTGATCTGACACAAACCTATTTTTTGCCGGTCTGCTTTTAAATCGTTTACATTAAGACATAACCAACAGTTTTAACAAGTATACACCGCCAAGACAGCAGGACAATGTAGTTTTATTAGTTTTTAATTGTATTTGTGTGCTATGTAACATAATTATTCAACAAAACATAATTATATACTGTATAGGCATGTGAGCCCAAGTTCATTCACATAGTGCTTTCCCACACACCAGTAGTTTCAGTTTCACTTTAAAAAAATGTCTTTAGGCTTGGCATTTATTTTATATTAAATGTTGTTTATAGTGAATGCCACTTTAATTTTGTATTTATATTTTTCATTCCTGTTCTGTTCTAAATAACATTATATTTAAATTATTTTTTTTTATTTTATTTATTTTTTTTGAGTGAGAGGAACTAAAATACATGTTTACAACATTTATAATGTTTGTACATAGTCACATTTTTTTTTTTTATAATTAAATACAGAAATGTTGTAAAGTCTCTTTTCAATTAGTCACAAACTGGCATCTGAGAAGGGAAGTCTTTCTAGAAGCAGAGATTATTTCATTAGAGAACACTTAATAAATGATGCACATTATTAAATTCTATTTAGCTTTCTTTTACTTCAACCTGCTTTATACATCCACGCCATGTAGGAACTTGAATGATCGATTTTCTTGTTAAAATCCTTTAAAGTCATGCCAATAAATATTTATTGACTCTGACTCAGAGAGAGAGAGAGAGAACTATTAGAAATACGGCACCAAATGTAACCACACACTTTCTGACCAACATCCTGAAAGCAATTACTAAATAAACAGAAAAAGCAATATACGTATGGGATTGTTACACATGCAATCATACATGCACTCTGCAGCCTTGAGTGACTCTGTTTCCCTAATAGTTCACATATAGAGTTACGTTCCTTTGTCTTTTTTAATACCTTTGTAATTATTAACATGCATAAGTAAGAAAATGCTTATTAATCTAGTAATACACTGCAGCTGAGTACATTATCTCAGTCTGTTCAGTTAATCTGTCATAATGTATCACATCTGTTGTGAAACCTGCTAAAACTGAAGAGATCTCGAAGGTGATGTCACTTAGCAACTTCATTTTCCACATGGTTTCCTGGCTCCACTTCGAGCGCGCTAACAGGATACCTGGCGATGCCCGAGCAAACGAGTGAATGTGACAATAATATCAGAGCCCTTTTATGACAAGCAAACACTTTCGGTGCCATTACCGTATCTTTCACCTTAACCTGTCATTACTGTGGGAGTGCGGCTGGGTAATAATTAGGCTTATTTTCTTCATTCAATCACACTCCGCTTGGCTAAACCAGTCGCGCGAGGGGCTGGGGTGGGCCGAACGGTCCCCTGGCTGCTCCCCACAGCTGTAATTTGAAGCTGTTTGCATGTAAATGGACTTGCGTCTGCAAGGTGTGAAATCAAGCCGTTCGGGCTGCCCCTCCTGCCAAATGCAATTACATGGCCTCACGGTTCATCCGAGCTGTACCTCCTCGCTAAACGCCGGCCCGGACTAATTGTACAGAGCCGTTATGGAACCCAAGATGAAGGAGGAAAAACTAGCAGGATCCTCGAAGCTAAAAGCAGTCAGTTAGAAATGCAATTACAGCAGAGTTGAGGACGGCTGGGCCGACAGCAGAGGTTACAATGACTGAGGCACTTGGTGTGTGATAGGCCATTACCGGCCCGCATGATAGTTTCAATCAGCGCATAATAGCCGCGCATTCTGACGAAACGACATTTTTTGCAAGCAATATATAAATCGCAATTATTTTTCATTATGTAATAGATGTTTTGCAAGTGGCTGATGATGTGGAGGGCCCTAGAGAGTGTGAAATGGACTTTTTCCTCTGTCTGTTGCCTTTAAAGTCACAGCTTGTGCACCGAGAGGATAGTCTCTAGAGAAGGGGTCGAGATCAACTGTCATTTTCCTGTGAATTCAAAGTGATTAGCCACATGGCATTTACAACTAGGGTGATTGGCTTCAAAACTTAAGTGGCTCCTATGAGATTTCTCCAGGTATAAAGATGAAGGATGAGATGAGTTTGCTGTAGAGATGCATGATTCTGCCAAAAGTTATGTGATTATATTAATACCTATACAGTATTAATAATTATTATCTGCTCTGAGACACTGGTTCCCCATTTCTAGTAATACAGGTTCCAGTGGGGGTCCGCGGCCTGTATGCGTTCTTGAACCGTTTCATGCATTTCCACTGCAGAAACGGTCGGTTCACCTCCAGCCCTAAAAACGTTGGTCAATGGAGCCAATAAAGTGGAGAAATGTTGTCGCTGTCTATGGCAGTCTCGTTGAGCAATGTACGCAATAACATTGCTCAGCATTTATCTCTCTCTCTCTCTCTCTCTCTCTCTCTCTCTCTCTCAGAATGTGCACTGTTTGATTTTAGACTGGTTATAGTCAGGTCCTCAAGCCTGTTATTGAAAAAGAGGGCCGGTTGACGAAAGGCAGCAGGTTGCCTGGTCGAGAACTAGAGCCAGGCCGATATTATCGGCCGATATTAGGCATTTTCAAAACTATCGATATCAGCAATTATAATGGCTGATAAATAAATATTTAAAAACTAAAATAAAAACGGACGAAACACGCTTCAACCATGTCATGAGTGTTGGAGTTGTATAATTTATCCACCAGAGTGCACTCTACACCATCCCTGTTGGCAACACTCGTTTATAACGCGCTTCACATTCTGCAAACTGCTGATCCAGCCAGAGTCAGGCAGAGAGAACCAGTTCAGCTGAAAGAGAAGCGGGATCAGCTAGTAATACTTACGTTACGTTATTACAGTGTAGTTGACTGACTGTCCTTTTAACTTTTGACAATGTGACTGAAGTATTTCTGTAATAGCACGTGACAGTTATAGCAATGAGACGTATCATCTCTCCTTGGCCTGTTATATTGCAAATGTATCTTTTACAATTTGCAGTATGACGTTATCCATTGCTAAATTCTGGTGTAACCCCTCACATCCGGGTCCTACTCGCCCCGCTCCGAGCGGGCCTCGAACCCGGGTCTCCGGCATGAGAGTCAGGCGCGCTAACAAGGAGGCTAAAGACTGCAGCCTCTAGCGTCTGTCGCTAGAGTGTCTAATGAGATCGGGGAGTGAGGTTTACTCGCACAGCAACCACTAGCTGGCCTCCGTTACACTGGCTCATCATAGACTAGCTAACCACAAAGCTAGCTAATGCCACTATCATCAGTGGAAGACCGCTAACGTAAACAATAGGTTAACATTTGTTTCCTCTGTTCTGTTGCGACAATACTGTAAATATTGGTCGATATATCGGAATATCGGATTTTAAAACCAACAAATATTTGTATCGGTATCGGCCTTTAAAATCCTTTATCGGTCGGGCTCTATCGAGAACTGACTCTGGCTCCACAACGAAACCTATTTTGTAGGAAAAGGGGAGTAACATATTTATACACTCACTCTGAAACACAGTACAATTATTTAATTAAATCACAGCATTTGCGATTTGATCCAAGCTGATGACACTAAGCCATATTGCATTTCAGTTTAATTTCAATTAATTGTGCAGTCTGATATACATTTCGGCACAGTATCAGATATTGGTTAATGCTGGATAAAATTGCATAGTGTACATTTATTGTACTTTTTTAGAACCCAAATAAACCCGGCAAGCTACACAGATTAAAATGGAAAAGATCTACAGGAACCACAAGGGGAAGAGCCTCCAACATCAGTAATAAAGCACAGACTGACTGAATCACACACAGATTCAGAGGTTATGAGGCATTCTGAACTACAGGGAGCCCATGGAGTTAAGAAAACAAACAGCACCGTGCAAGTCGAAGCAGGCCCCGGCATGCGCGCTCTAAACAACACACCACAAAGAGGTGAAAATGACCCCAGAGACCCTCTCTACGCCTCCATCCTTCCGTCCCTCGTCTCTGATTTTAAGGCTATAGCACATTGAAGAAAAGGGATTATTGAAAAAAAGCACAGACAATTTTTTACAAAAGAAAGTACAAGTACTTTGAAGAGCTCTTACTTCTGATCTGTACCTGAGATGTGAGCGGTAAAGTCTTGCCCGTATGCCACTCTCGGCCTCAAGGCACGAGGATGCAACTGCTGTAATTTGCTTTAAACAAGGCAATGAGGGCAAATTGTGCAATGATAATGGATTTTAAAATCTGGATTTGTGTGTAACTCAAAATCAATGCTATGTTTTTGATTGAGGTGGACCTTGGGAATCTTTAGTTCAGGAAGGTTCTGTCGACGAAACACTGAGGACGGAAGGTGCCCACTTCGAAGACCCTAGAGAGGTCCCCTACTCGGCTAAATCCAGACGAGTGTCGTGCTGGTCCACTGGGGAGAACGCACAGTGGTTGCAGCAGTCATGTGTGTTGACGGGCCAAGTACACTGCAGCCGTTAACGTTAAACAGAAGGAGTCACAACACCATATGGAAAGAAGCATAAATGGAATGAGTAAACAATAGGTTACTGTAAAGCTATGTCTTAGTTTGTGCTTATCTTGGTGAAAGCCGAGTATAAAGTTTGAAGTTTTAACATCTACTCTCGTGTAATGGAAATCTGGCAAGTTCCTTAAATAAACTTTTCAGCAAGTGCTACAGTGATGAAACATCTTTGGAATCTTTGAATATCCATTTTGTATCTCCATATTTGTATCTGACAAACATCCTGAAATTTTAGCAAAGTAACACCAATTATTTCTATGCTGATACTATTTTACACATTTAAGTAAAATAAGGTGTGAAAAATTAATTTCTGCTTATTAAAGTAGCTTGATGGCAGCAAACTGAAGTGTTCAAATTCAAATGCCAACTGTATTAAAGAAGTGTTTTCTGCTTTTCCCTCACTGTCAAAAATACAATAATCAAATAAAATAAATACATTGGTCTATTCAATCATTTATTTCATTTCAGCATGTGCTCACAATAAGAATAAACTAATAAACTATTTATATTCTAAATATTTATTGCACTTCTCTGACAAAACTTAATGGATAATGGGTAAAATGTTGTTAGATGGGAGTGTGTGCAAGTCTCTGAAATCCATGACCTGTAATTGGGACGTCCTTCACAATAACAATTCACGCAATGCTAACAGGATTGAGGACAGATTATGAGGGTACAGAGGCTAACTGCGAGTTCTTCAATCTAACGTTTGACCACAAATAACCTCAGATTACACCTACTGTTCACTCCATTCTGTTCATCCCCCAATCACAACACCCAATTACATAGTTCACTCACGCAGAGGGGAAAAAACAGCAAGATAAAAAAAAATAGCGCTGAATGTGTAAATGCCCATTTTTTTCTGCTAGTGGTTAGCGACAATCAGCACTCTGTGCGGCTGCTGTTTGTGATTTGTAAGGGCTTTTTTATAAGTGTTGCTAATTTGTGTTGTCACAGTGACGCCTGCTAAATCGTATTGCCTAAATCTGAGAGCAACGCAAACACGGCAGGCGCTGAGAAGGGGGCAGGATGATCTAAGCACTCGTTTTGCTCAATGTCCAAACAGATGGGACAGAAACAGATTTTGCGGGCATGGCCCTTCCCCCATTTCTCATTTGATGTGTTTGGTAATGCTCTTGACCAGGATCAACAAGAGGATAAGAACTTTCCTCATAAGTTAAAGTGCAGAGCTATCTACGGGCTGAAATGGCTCTTGCTGCAAGTTTAATCATCAATCATTAGGGGTGTAGCGATACTCTCATGTCACGATTCGATACATATCGCGATACTGAACTTCCGATATGATATTATTGAGATACTCCAATACATATGGTAAAAGTTTAACAAAATGTACTGTTGATTAAACTGCAAAATTTGATATTGCATTGTAGATTTAAATGAATAGGCTTGGTGACACCAGAATAACAATATTCATGATTCTGAAGCTGGAATTAATGAGTTATTGTAGATGAATATGCTTGCACTATTTCACTGATTAGACATGCCACTTTTTACTGCTAACATCAGACATTTGGCAATATCAGGACCCCAAAATATTTCCCCATTGCATTATTTAGTATACATGATAATCAACATTATACACTCTAAAAAAAATGCTGGGTTGTTTTAACCCAATTTTGGGTCAAATGAGGACAAACCCAGCCATTGGGTTACATTTTTAAATTACATTTTTGACCCAATGGCTGGGTTTGTCCATATTTTACCCAAAA
>JAOTRC010000039.1:21183379-21194523 GCA_027497675.1 Cyprinella lutrensis
ATAGGTCCATTTAACTCCAGGAGTGGTAATTTGGTCCTATATGTACACCAGGAGTGTTAATTTAACACTGGAAATTTTGCTGTGTACTGTTATACCTAAGAGGAGTTGATGTAGTCTCGTGGTTACGCCCCAACCTGCGAGGGGGTTATGTGGCGAGCAGGGCGAGGCCAAGGGCCGTGAGAGAATGGCGCGAGCCAGATGGCGTGATTGATAATGAGCGACACCTGCGCAACGCACCGGTCTCGTATCTCTCACGGAGGAGCGGAAGCATAAAGGAGGAGCGATGACAGAGGAGTTCGAGAGAGACCAGGGCTGGATTTATGTTGTGCTTTGTTTCATATGACAGCAGTTGTCCTTGAGGGGCTGCTGTCTTTACATTCAATTTGTAATTTTATTTTATAGTTATTAAAGTTTTTGAATATTCTTTAATTAGTTAGTGGCAGGGCCAGTGAAAATTCAGCAGAGCAAGTAAATATTTGACCCACAAGGAAAAGAAAAAAAACACTGAAGAAAAAAACCTTCCAAATTGAAAATGAAAGTCTATGTTACAATTCAAAGAGAAGGATCATTTGTCCAATGCTGTCCAAAGGAGTCCCATTATCCATTAGGGATTGCATGTGGCAACGAAAGGGCTTGATAATAGAACTGGGGAAGAGATTAACCAGGGTTTAAGTTTTTAATGAGATTTGCTCTTTTACTCTGGTGAATAAGCGACCAGATGTCAAGTTAACGTGAATAGAAAAATTCCTTAGAAATGGACCCATCATTGCTAACTCTACTAATTAAATCAATAATCAAAATCATTAAAGTGCTTTAACAAAGGTGGCTCATTCAACGCCGCTTGTATGATATTTTATCTGCTTGAAAAGAACATGAATAATGCGTGTCGCCTGCCAATAACCATGGGTGCGGTGTGGGAGAAGAGCATCATTCATGTAAGAAAAAGACAAACTTGTTGAAGACGAACAGTGACAGCAATTGTTAAAACATACCTCATGGTCCAGAATAATCTGCTACAGCCCGTTTGGCACTTAATAACAGTTGACATTTAACATGAAACAAATAAAAGAACAGCGGTAAAGGTGTCTGCCTCCTCTGTCATGAGAAATATGCTTTGCACGGCACTATAAAATGATCTGACACACTATACCCTCTAGTTCTCTCATTTTTCAAATGAGGCCGGCACAAAATAGGTTTTGATAGAAATACGAACAGAGGAACCTTGAGCAGTAAAAGGACTAGCACACTTATTTCAATCATTAAAACAGCTTTCTACAGAAAGGCATTTTGTGTTTTTTGTGAAAATATACGGGGGGAAAAGTTGTTAAATGGCGTTCCACAAACTGGCCCTGTCCACAAGTAGTGACACCAAACAGCACTTGCTTTAGTGTTAAATACCATTATTCAGACTCAGAAAGTGATGTTTTATAATTTTAGGTCATTTAGCCCTCTTTTGGAAATGTTTCATAATGTTATTTTACCATTTTTGTGCTAAAATATTTTCAGTTCATGAGATGTAGTTTACTGGTCAAATAGCGTAAAAACAGTTCTAGATGTTCTAATGTAATATTTAAAGGAGTCATGTCAAATCAAACGTTCCTTGATATTTTGAAATATACAAAGAGTTTGTACTAAAACATCCTGCGATTTCATAGACGTCATTAAAAAAAAATGTGATATTGTGAGATCTGTGATGTCACATGGGCAAAAACATTTGCATATGGAGCAAGACATTGACGAAAAGATTCATCATCTTCTCATCTCACCATTATGCCCAGCATAAGAACATCATCTCACCATTATGCCCACCCACTGGCATGCAGTCATTTGTCTGTGTCTGAAAATTATGATTCTATATGGATAATATTTTCAAAAACCTAGCGCACATGCATTCGTGCATGTTTTTCTGATATTATTTGTTTAAGTCGTCATGAGACGGAAACTGTAATCGTCTTTTCTTCCTCACTGTGACGATCTTGAACAAAAAAGTACATGTAGGTTGGGACTTGATTTTGTCCATTGGGAACTGATAGTTTACTAATCGCTGCAATCTCATGTGAATGACAGGTTGGTGGAGGGATTATTCAGAAACTAATGAATAAATAAATAAAGATTATAATAGTTATTAGAATAGGTGTTATTTACAATTGAATATTTGCAAATTAACATTAAAGGTGCAGTGTGTATTTTTAGTGACATCTAGCAGTTTGTTTGCGAGTTTGCACTAAGGGCTCAGACCACTGCTTACCCCTCCCTTTCGAAGAAGTCATCTGTAGAGTATAGACAGTAGAGAATAGCCAGAGTAAGCCAAGAGTGTGTAACATTGTCACTGTTTCTGTACCACAGTCCATTATAAACCACATTATGGATAAAGTGTACAAAGCCATAGTCATCAGGTGAGGACCAAGGGTCTTAATATATAATATAATGATAGATCATTAATTTCAAAGTGAACTATCCCTTTAAAATGCTTCGAGGATTCGACCGCGATCGATGGGTTGGTGATTTTTGTAACAAACTCTTTTACGGTCAAAGACAAGAGTACTAATCAGCTGTCTCACGAATGTAACCAGCACAAATATCCCCATTTAGCAAAACCATAACACAGCGAGGGACTAGAACTAAACATGAAACAATACAACATATTTTACACCACTGACAAAGGAAAATTCACTAAGCTATGGCTAGCTTCTAGCTTTCTGCTGCTTCTCTTTAAAGGTAGTGACGAACGCACTCTGTAGCGCTGTTTGTTCACGTTCGGCTACGGTAGAAACGTGACGTCACAAAATTTTGACCTTCATAGAAGGCTGTGCCTGCGGTTATGTAGATATAAATGTCTCATTCTAAGGTAATAAAAGCATTATGTTTTACTAAGTAAGTTCTTTATATACCACTGAATGGATAGTTATGGATCCCATATTGCATTTCTGTTAATAGATACTCAATTTTTAAACATTGCAATTTTAACCTAGATTAATAAATGGTGTAAAAAATATGCATTAAATGCTGTATAAATTGTTAGTTCATGATGCCTAATGGACTAACTAATGATACTTGTCAAGTTATCAGGGTTTTTCTTTGCTTGTAAAAGCTTGTAATCCAGTTAGAAACTACTAGTATTAAACACCTTTCAAACAAACACAAAATATGTGGTCATTAAAGACAAACAAGTCTTTGTCCTACCAGTAGCATCTCAAAGTTGATGAAAACATTGTGGCTTTTCCCAACAGTCTTTCTCCTTTGGTTTTTTAATCACCGAAAACCACCAACTTTAGTAGGAGAAGCACATTTAAAACAAACAAAGATCTCTCTTCCTCCTAGTAATCACACACCTGGTTATGTGTGGCATGTGGCATTTCAATGACCAATCAGCTACCTTGTTCCTCCCAGGTTGCACCATGTGCTCACAACCAATAGGCCGCAAAAATCTCTTTAACAATGATGAATTTATACTTTTTAACCATTTATTTTTTGTCTCTTTCTCTCAAATTCAACTTAACACTGAATGCTCAAAGAGAAGTGTTGCAATTTCAACAAGCAGGTGTCCGATTCCCAGACGTACGTGGATAATCAGTGGAGTTTTACACAGTTATCTAAGGATCCACATACAGTATGGCCACTGTCAAACACAATCCAGAAGCGTGCCCAAGAAAACATTAACCCAGCAACCGTTTAGAGCAAACGAATAGTGAGCAAGATCAAGATATATCACATAAATTTCCTGATGGCTGTTATATCATGACATAATTACAGGTAGGTTATCTATGGTAGTATGTGGTGATAGTGACATGGAGCAGTGGGGGAAAAAAGTCAGAGAATCAGATGTCAGTTTTTAGAAACTTACTTTTCTAGACATCTTGACTCAGAGATCAAGAAAACAAGTGCACATGCCTCTGTCATGCAATGGTCTCTTTTGACTCAGTAGCTCAATGCTTTTTAGGGCCATATCACTCACCTGTCTGAGCCTGAAAATTTCTGCCTGTGGTTCTCCCATCTAGCACCTCTTCAGGAGCCAGCGCTGGCATTACTGCTTTACTGTTGGAGTCCCATTTGTGCTCTTAGAGAGCATGTATCACTCTCTTCAGTCAATATTTTGGGATTATAATGGCTATCTTCAGAACAAAATAATAGTTTACTACACCACAAAATTCTGCACAGTACACACAACATACTGTATGATATACCAACCCGATCGCACGACCAAATCGTACAGATTCGACGAATGATTAAAAAGTGGTTAATTCGTAGCAATTCATATGACCTCACTCTTAGGAATTAGTAAGATTATGCTAAATCGTACATATTTTACGAATTGGCCAATTTGTATGAATCCGTAGAATGACCTAACCCTTACCCCACCCCTAAACCTACCATCACGTGGGTTTAGACAAATCATACGAATTCGTACGAGTGAGGTCGTACGAATTAGACACTTTTCAATCATTCGTCGAATTCGTACGAATTGATCGTGAGATAGCGTAGGATATACATATTTACTATGTAACACAGCGCAGTCTCATCCCAAGATGTCATACAACTGACGCTTTTGACCATACGTCAACATCCGCCGTTTTAGGGTACCCTTTAAACGTCGGTTAGATGATGTTATCTAATCCTAACCCTACCCCAGACCTAAACCTACCCCGTCACCTAACTGATGTTAAAGGTAAAGCGTCAGTTGTATGACGTCCCAAGATTATCATCTAACTGACGTTAAAGGGTATCCTAAAACGGCGGATGTTGATGTATGGTCAAAAGATGTCCCAACACGTAAGTTATATGACATCTTGGGATGAGACTGTGTAAAAATGTCTGAATGTATGGCAATTAAGATGCGTTAAAAACTGACCAATGCAAGAAAACTTGTCTGGAGTTTTACATTATCAATCAATGACACGTTTGGTGACAGTGAGCTGCATTACACGCGGGATTGAAAAGAAATCTCTATCGTTAATTTTGGTCATGGCTTGTCTTGACTAACGAAGACAATTTGACTGTAGGCGTAAGAGAAGTCAAACTGCAGGACTGTGAATCAAATCTGCCGACACAGCCAACATTTCAGCTGAGGTAAAATTTGACTGCAACGTTCATTAAGCGGCTTCATGTGAACATGTCGAACTAATGATCAAAGACTTCAGATTTTAGCCAAGGATCAGAGGAATCTTTTAGTATTTGCGAAATATGACGGCCAAATCGTGGCCAAAATCGCAGTGTGCACCTGGCTTCAGACTCTGTTTTCACACTTATTTTTTACATTTCATACTCATCATTGCACACTACTAAAACAAAACCTGATGTCAAATGGTCTGCACCACTGCACCGTCAAAAAACTTTCCACAACTCCAAGATGTTTGGCACGTTCAATGGATACTCATCCGATACACCACCAAGATGCATAAATGATAGATCAACTTGACCTCTCTTTAGCATTATCAGAGCGCATCAGAAGATTCCTGGGAGATATCTTTGAAAATGGATCAATCCATTTTCCAAAGTTTACAAAGGCAAGCACAATGTTTAGCTCAAAATCTTGAGTTTCAAACATTTCGGAAAAGACTACAAGCTTTATCCTTTTTTGGGGGGGGGGGGTAAAATGAATGAATCCCCATAAAATGTGCAAAAATTTTTAAATCTTTTTTAAATCTCACAATTTATAGAGCACAAATGAGAAGATCAAAGATGCAAGTCTTTAAAAACATTGGTTCATAAGAAGCAGCTTGTTATATGAATGTTGTGTGGTTATGCAAATTGCCTTTTAAAGTCTGCTTGTTAAGTGGGAAGCACTGTACTAAAAATCATTAACCTGTGCTTTTACAGAATAAAATAAGACACACCAGAGAAAAACCTGTGAGCCTAAAGTCATTAAGAAGCTTCTGTTCCGTTGTTTTGCACTTAGTCACTTACTTTTAGTATTATATGATATTACATACAATAGTACTGTAGTAGACAATACATAAGAGAAATTAAGTGAAAGTAATTGAGTTATTATAACAGTCTGAAAGTGTGAGGTTCTGCTCCAGCTCTGCTAACATTTAAAAAATATATACTATTTATTACGGAAGAGACAGCAAACAGTCATCCGGTCATTATAAACCCAGACAGGGTGATCGGGATTTTTGTTTCACTCCAAAGCAGTTTATAATTCATCGCACTCATTACATGGCTGCTTATCATATAAATAAATGAACATAAATATAAATCTAAGTTTAAATTGTTTTATGGGTTTTCCAGTCAGTTTTACAGTGATCCTATTGCCGTTGACCATTTAGAATCCATATAGTTTGCCTAGTTCATATAAAAGGTTTTCGCCAGTAAAACTTTCGGCCATTGCGTTTTTTTTTTGTTGTTGTTGTTGTTGTTGTTGTTGTTTTCACAAGCTGTCTTGAAACTTCATGAACAGGCTTCTGAGGCAGCCTGGGATTGTCAAGAGTTTTGAAATGAACTCTAAAACAATCTCCTAACATCAGACGGTCTGAAGAAGGAAGTCTTTAAGAAATAGTGAAGACGCACCTGCTTCAGCTATTGGTTGAGGGAAATTGAGAGTCTCAAGGCAGAATTCGGGGCTCTGCAAATTAACACTCGGCAGCGAGCCAACTCGCACAGGGAGAGTGGAGGCTCTAATTATGAATTATAAAAATATTTGCTAATTAGTCATTGCGTGGCAATTTGTCCACAGCATGCAAAAATCAATTTGGTGCTATCGCCGAGGGCTTTACCTGGCAGCGCGGCGCACAACAAGACTTCAAACCCAATGTCCGTCATAACGCCAGCAACGTTTCGGCTAAAACTGGAAAGTGAAGAAAATTAGAACAAGATTCCAAATCACGCAAGAATTAAAAAAAAAAAGTAATGAGTGAAGAGCAGAGATGGCCAGAGAGAATATTTTTAAGCAAGTGTTTTGTAAACAAGGACGTAAGATAGCAGGAGCGAGAAGAAAAGAAAAAAAACCCAGAGCAACCATGTTCACTCTAGCATTAGCAGCGGAGTTGTGTTCATCTTCATGTATTCATTTATGCTAAACACAAAGGGCAGGCTGAAGGGTGGTCAAGTCTTTGTTTATTAAAAAGCCATTAGAGATAGAGGAGGCACTGAAGCGTTCAATCATGCAGTGCAGACATTAGGTCCAGCTCAAGGGCACGTTTCTCTTCACGGGCCACAGGATCTATATTATCAGACAGCAGCCTGGGAACTTCCTTTGTCTCATTCATATTACTATGCAAGAAAAGTTGGGAAACTGACCTGGCTGTGAGGTAAAACAATAAAAACAATAGGGGGAAATAATCAGATATGAATACTGTATATATGATAAAGAGATGTTTATGTGAACAACACCAGATGACCTAAAGGAGGAGTAATTCACTATTTTTTAAGAAAAACTTTTGCTGATAATTTACTCAGCCCCATGTCATCCAAGATGACCATGTCTTTCTTTCTTCAGTCGAAAAGAAATTAAGGGTTTTGATGAAAACATTCCAAGATTTTCTCCATATAATGGACTCCATTTAATGGTCCAAATGAGAGTTTCAGTGTAGCTTCAAATGGCTTTAAACAACACCAGACGATGACTAAGGGTTTTATCTAGCAAAAAGGTCTAGTGACCTTGAACTGTTTAGTTCCCAATAAGTCCATTATATGGAGAAAATCCTGGAATGTTTTCATCAAAAATCTTAATTTCTTTTCAACTGAAGAAAGAAAGACGTGGACATCTTGGATGCCATCTTGGGTGAGTAAATTATCAGCAAAAGTTTTTTTTTTTTAAGTGAACTAATCCTTTAAGGCCAGTATCATCTTTACACATGTAAGCTTAAGATCATAAAGTCAAAGAGAGAGGAAGCTTCTCCAGGTAAGCACTTTGTTTGCTAGAACTCGGCGTCCTTGGCTAATTTAGCATGCTGATCCTAAAACACTGTCAGCCCGTCACGACCTTGCCTTGAACTGCCCTAGATCAGTTCACACACACTTATAATCTCTGTTAGCACTTTGTCTTCACACAGTTGAGATGTCAGATGACAAAAAAACACTCTCTCTGAAATGTGAGTGATAGCACCTCTTAGCGCAAGACGTTCTTTGAAAAAGGGAGAAAAAAAACAGCTTATCTAACAGAAACACTATTGAACGCTGTCGAGCAATTACCAAACCTCCACAGACAACAAGCAGAAATGGGCCAAGATAATCAGCAAAGAATGAGGTAAACAAGAAGCTTTTCAATATCAGAGCCAGTGATATGAAAACTGGCTTTCATCCTATAATAGAAATGAAGTGAAAAGGTATTTTTGGCTATATGCGCACATCCAAGGGATGTGGTTACATGTATTCAGTCAGTAGGTTGACTGACTGACTTGTCAAATAATTGATCTTATGAAATCCCAGTATAATTTGGCTGATTTCAAGTTCACCAGAAGCCACTTGGACATGTTCCTTAGTGGCCATTTACATGAGTTGTGCAAATTAGCAAGACAAAGCCGGTGACAGAACAGAATGCATCTCAACTCAAGATACGTTTTTAAAATATATATTGAATAGAATATTGTAGATATTTATTTATTTCAATGTTTTGTTATGATTGAACTCAGCATGGTATCACAAAGCAATGCTATTTTAATACTGCAAATGGTAAGGTGGTCACATTTACTGCATTAACAAGATAAAACATATGAATGTTAACCTGAACAATAGCAAAAATTTAAGGCCAGTGGCATTTTTACACATGTGAGAATACACTTAAATTTTTATTTTATTTTATTTTTATTTTTTTTTTTTACCTTGACATGACAACTTAAAAACGTAACACATGGTGGGAAGCTCACAATACAGTATAAGGCATGACGTACCAATGACATCTGAATGTGCATGGCTGTTAACACAGTCCTAAACCGTGGATGAATTTAAAGGCCCAACTTTTCCACGAGGATTTTACGGTGTGCAAACACAGCTTGCTAATTGTAGCTAAAAATATTTCAAATAAAAAAGCGATATAACAGTCAACTTTGCTAAGCATCTAGTCAGTAGTCAGATGATTAGTGTCCCATCCTTAGGCAATATCTAATTGCGAATACAAGTTTAGAGATTAATCATATCACAATTTAAAGTGAAAATGCAGATAGGAGGCAAACATAGAAATCAAATGTTCTTAGATCAATTTGTCCGAAAGCACGGGGTGATTTCGCGGTGGGCGGGCACAGATTCCACATTACCACATAACGGGCTTTGAGCAGCCTGTATTTAATCCACACTGATCTGATGGGATTAACACATCGAGGTCAGGCTACTGCTATCAGGCCTGGCTCCAAGCTCTTTTTCTTACCGGCCCGGGATAAACTGGCCCGTCAGAACCTCTGCTTTCTGCTCCAGCAGATCTGGAGACCGCCAAGCCATCTGGTTCAAGCTCCCAGAGCCAGAATCCGGGTTCACGCGGAGAGCTGGAGGATTTTATAAGCTCCGAGCAACTGACCTCCAAACCACAAACATCACACAATTGCTAACCACATCAGACTACAATTTGTGGAGCGGCAAACCTACACCAACACGCACACACTCTTAAGCAAAGGACCAGACCTATAAGAGTCACAATGAGGCTCTTTATTCCCCAAGGCCAAAAGTGAAGGACAGAATGTTTAATAACTGACTGTAGTAAAGAACATCATCAAATATCAAGCACTGCTTGCTACTGATAATTTTATTACGCCAATGGTGCTTTGGGCTTCACACATTTGTTTCACTCGATCATCTACTGTGCCAAAGTAAACAACTTCCAAACTCTATGTACCTTGAGGAAATATGGAGCCGACTGAACTTCACAAGGTATGTTTGCACTTGCAATTTTTTGTCATTAGGAATGAATCCAATCCGTTTTCTTCATATGAACCCTAAATGTTGCAATCAGATTAACATATGCCAAAGGAAACGCATCCATAGTTACAGTTGCCACGTTCAGAACCAGAGAAAGCCACACGAGTATAATTGGTGTTTTTCCCTTGATAGCATACCTACAAAGAAAGCTGTCATTTATCTAAGAAGACATTTTTAAGCAAATATTTAGTCTCATCCACTGAGCAGTCTGTAAGACATGAGATGAAAATAAACGTCTGCATATTCGTATGACATAAAACTTATCTAGCATCACAGCACAGCACGCGTGAAAGGTATTTTTAAATCCAATTAAGAAAATTGTTTACATAGTAGTCTTTTTTTTTTCCTGTTGATCGGATCATTTCAGTTCTACACCAACCATTTATTCTGAATTTAGATCAAGCTCGGATCGACTTAGATGTTTACATGAAGATCTTTTAATGAAACAATTCAATTATAGACAGATTTTGAATACATAGCAACATGTTCTTTGCCTATAGCATTATTACCTGTACACACAGACTGTGAGTGTGATGATGTCCCACCCACATATAGTGACATCATCTACATCTTCTATAATCTACAGCGATAGGTCTGAAGGCTTGAGGTTTAAAAAAATTAATATTGATATATTAAAATAAATATTGTTATTCATAATACAGCAGGCAGTTGTCCATTAGAAGGGCCTGCCATTTTATAAATTACAGTAAATCTTCCATGAAAAGACATTCTCTCTAATGTTCTAGTCACGCTTGGGGTAAACTGTGCGGCCCATATCCATAAAGCCACAGTGTGGAAAATTATCTTGCCTGTTTGATTAGACACTGACATCGCTGAAGGAACAGGAAGAGATATGGAGAGAGAGAGAGAGAGAGAGAGAGAGAGAGAGAGAGAGAGAGAGAGAGAGAGAGAGAGAGAGCAAGCTCAAGCAATGAGTGTGGATATATATACGAAATAAAAAGAAAAGACTGACAGTACCGCAGGATTTTTTTGTGCAAGTTTATTGAACTTGGACTCAAAATCTGCTGCAATACCTTTAAATAGACAGGACATGGCGGAAAAAAGTGACAGTAAATGCACACGTCCCAGAATACTCTCTCATCACTTATACACATGCACACAAACACACATGGGTATAGGAGAATACATACATTTACAGATCCCCAGATCTGGGTCCATAAGTCCATAAGTCTTGGATTAATAATGCTTTTATATATATATATATATATATTACTAAATAAAATGATACATTGCTTACATTACGGTCAACATGACAAATTAAATGGAAAGCTATA